>CM039582.1:13373058-13482419 GCA_022457205.1 Saccharum spontaneum
ATTCGAGCCTTTTTTCCCTTTCGGCTTGGTTGTGTTCTCGTACGATTTACTTAACACGCAGCCGCGCCTTTGGCGTAGGGAGCGAGTGGAGGTACCGTAGCCTCGGGGGCGTAAGTGATCTCGCGGCTCGACTACCCTCGAGCTCCAGGGTGCTCTCGCGGCCTCGTAGATCGCGTGAGAAACTGACCTAAGCGGCAGGGAGTGTGCTGCTCTCTTTCAAGTTAGGAACGGTTATAAGACCTACTTAGCGTGCGGTCGCGCCCCTAGAAGGCATGAGGGGTGAGTGGAGGTACCGTAGCCCCGGAGGCTTAGGTGATATTCCTGGCTCGAGGGCCCTCTCGCACCTTAGGGTGCTCTTGCAGCGAAGTCGATCGGAAAAGTGGTTCTTAAATTTAAAGGAGAGTACACGTTTTTTCAGGGACTGGGGGGTTCCCCCCTTGTAGCCCCCGAGGGAGGGTCGATTCTGGGAGTGCAGAGTCGATCCTTCCTCATTATGAAACGAAAGTTTGAACATTGCTGTATTCTTTATTGATAAAAAAGGAAATACAAGGCCTCGAGGCTTTCTAAGGAAAAAAGCGACGTAGCTGTTCAATGTTCCAAGCGTTGGTGAAGATTTCGCCTTTCTCGTTGGATAGCTTGTAAGTGCCCGGCTTTAGTACTTCTGCGATGATGTACGGTCCTTCCCATGGTGGCGTGAGCTTGTGGCGTCCCTTGGTGTTCTGGTTCCGACGTAGCACCAAATCGCCGACGTTGAGGTCACGCCTGCGTATGTGTCTGTCGTGGTAGCGTCGGAGACCCTGCTGGTACCTGGCAGAATGCAACAAAGCCACATCTCGGGCTTCCTCGAGCTGGTCGAGGGCGTCCACTCTTGCGGCGTCGTTATTTCTTTCGTTGTAGGCTTTTAACCTTGGGGATCCGTATTCTATATCAGTCGGAAGCATAGCCTCGGACCCGTAGACTAAGAAGACGGAGTGAACCCCGTGGCTCGACTCGGCGTTGTTCTCAGGCTCCACAGGACCGAGGGTAGCTCGGCGGCCCATCTTTTGCCGTGTTTGTTTAGCTTGTCGAAAATTCTGGGTTTCAGGCCTTGCAGGAGCATGCCATTGGCACGCTCTACTTGGCCGTTCGTTTTTGGATGAGCTACGGCCGACAGAGGACGCGAATGTGATGGTGGTCACAGAAATCCAGAAACTTTTTACCAGTGAACTGGGTGCCGTTGTCTGTGATAATGCAGTTCGGGAACCCCAAATCGATGGAGGATGTCGGTAAAGAAAATCACAGCTTGTTCGGACCTAATACTGGTGATGGGACGAGCCTCGATCCACTTGGAAAACTTGTCGATTGCGACAAGCAAATGGGTGAAGCCACCAGTAGTTCTTTTCAGCGGTCCGACGAGGTCGAGCCCCCAAACGGCAAACGGCCACGTGATGGGAATGGTTTGTAGAGCATGAGCCGGGAGGTGAGTCTGCCTTGCATAGTACTGACAACCTTCGCAGGAGCGTACTAGCTTGACGGCGTCGGAGACCGCGGTCGGCCAATAGAACCCTTGTCTAAAGGCGTTCCCGACGAGGGTTCGAGGCGCAGCGTGGTGACCGCAAGCCCCCGAGTGCAGGTCGTTGAGCAGGTCCCTGCCTTCCTTGTTTGTGATGCAACGTTGGAGAATGCCCGTAGGGCTGCGGCGGTACAGCTCCCTACTGTCACCAATGATCACAAAGGTTTTGGCCCGTCGAGCGATCCGTCGGGCCTCGGTCTTACTCGAGGGGAGGTCCCCTTGGATAAGATAGTCGAGGTATTGTGAGCGCCAATCAGTCTCGATGTCAGATGGTGGGGTCGATCTCTCCACCTGCATGGCCTCGGCCCCGGCCGAGGGGGCCCCTGCCTCTGGTGGGGGGTCGAGTGACGACCCGTCGACCCCTCCGTCCAACCCAAGGTCGACGGATGGCCGTTGGAGATCTTTTGCGAAAACGTCGGGTGGGACCGTAGTTCGACTTGACGCGATTTTTGCGAGTTCATCGGCGGCCTCATTATATTTGCGTGCTATGTGGTTGAGCTCGAGGCCATGAAATTTGTCCTCGAGGCGTCGTACCTCTTGGCAGTAGGCTTCCATTTTGGGGTCGCGGCAGCTCGAGCTCTTCATGACTTGGTCGATCACTAGCTGGGAATCGCCTCGAACATCAAGGTGTCGGACCCCGAGCTCGATGGCGATCCTTAGCCCCGCGACGAGTGCCTCGTATTCGGCGACGTTGTTGGATGCGGGGAAATGGAGCCGGATGACGTAGCGCATGTGAACCCCGAGGGGTGAGATGAAGAGCAAGCCCGCGCCTGCTCCTGTTTTCATCAAAGACCCATCGAAGTACATGGTCCAGAGCTCGGCCTGGAGCTGCGCGGGAGGGAGCTGGGTGTCGGTCCATTCGGCCAAGAAATCTGCCAACACTTGTGACTTTATGGCTTTGCGCGGCGCATAGGATAGGGTCTCGCCCATGAGCTCGACCGCCCACTTGGCGATCCTACCCGTAGCTTCCCGGTTCTGGGCTATCTCTCCCAGGGGGAAAGAAGAAACCACAGTAACCGGGTGGCCCTCAAAGTAGTGTCGGAGCTTACGCCGTGTCAAGATGACAGCATAAAGCAGTTTCTGGATTTGGGGGTAACGGACCTTGGTTTCTGAGAGCACTTCACTAATGAAATAGACCGGCCTTTGGACGGGCAAGGCATGAGCTTCTTCGGCCCGTTCGACGACCAGGACTGCGCTGACTACTTGTGATGTCGCAGCGACATAAAGTAGGAGCGGCTCTCCTGGGGTCGGAGGGACGAGAATTGGCGAGTTAGTGAGTGCGACCTTGAGTTTGGTGAGGGCTTCCTCAGCCTCGAGGGTCCAGGAAAAATGCTCCGATTTCTTTAAGAGGCGGTACAGAGGGAGCGCTTTTTCGCCGAGGCGCGAAATGAAACGGCTGAGCGCCGCTAAGCAGCCCGTGACCCTCTGTACGCCTTTCAAATCTCGGATGGGGGCCATCTTGGTTATCGCAGAGATTTTTTCTGGATTGGCCTCGATGCCCCGCTTGGACACGATGAACCCCAGAAGCATCCCCCGGGGGACGCCAAAAACGCACTTTTCTGGATTGAGCTTGATATTCTTTGCTCGAAGGCATTTGAAGGCGACGTCGAGGTCGTCTACTAGATTGTCGGCTCGTTTGGTCTTGACTACGATGTCATCGACGTATGCCTCGACGGTTGGTCCGATGTGTTCTCCGAAAACGTGCTGCATGCATCGCTGGTACGTTGCCCCTGCGTTCCGGAGACCGAAGGGCATCGTGACGTAGCAATACATGCCGAAAGGAGTGATGAATGAAGTCGCGAGCTGATCGGACTCCTTCATTTTTATCTGATGGTAACCGGAGTAAGCGTCTAAGAACGAAAGAGTTTCACATCCCGCAGTTGAATCAACGATTTGATCAATGCGTGGCAAAGGAAAGGGAACTTTCGGACATGCTTTATTCAAACTAGTATAGTCTACACACATCCTCCACTTCCCACTCTTTTTCTTAACTAATACAGGATTAGCTAGCCACTCGGGATGGTGAACCTCCTTGATGAACCCGGCCTCTAGTAGCTTGTGGATCTCTTCGCCGATGACCCTGCGCTTCTCCTCGTCGAAGCGGCGCAGGCGTTGCTTCACCGGTTTGGACCCGGCCCGGATCTCCAAGGCGTGCTCGGCGACTTCCCTGGGTATGCCCGGCATATCCGAGGGACTCCACGCAAAAATGTCGACATTTGCGCGGAGAAAGTCGACGAGCACGGCTTCCTATTTCGGGTCGAGGGTGGCGCTGACGTTCAGCGCCTTCCCGTTGGGCTCAGCGGGGTCGAGGGGCACGAGCTTGACGTCCTCCGCGGGCTCGAAGCTGCCGGCGTGGCGTTTCGGATCGGGAATCTCGTTGGCGAGACCGTCGAGGTCTGCGGCCAAGGTTGCCGATTCCAAAACCGCCTCGCCGTGTTCGACGCACTCGACGTCGCACTCGTAGGCATGTTCGTATGAGGGCCCCACAGTGATGACGCCGTTTGGGCCGGGCATCTTGAGCTTGAGGTAGGTGTAGTTCGGTACGGCCATGAATTTGGCGTAGCACGGGCGCCCGAGGATGGCGTGGTATGTCCCACGGAACCCGACCACTTCGAAGGTGAGGGTCTCCTTCCTGAAGTTGGCCGGTGTGCCAAACCAAACGGGCAGATCGACCCGTCCGAGGGGTTCTGCCCGCTTCCCTGGCACGACTCCGTGGAAGCCCCCGACGCTAGGTTGCAAGCGCGCCCTCTCGACCCCCAGGAGGTCGAGGGTCTGGGAGTAGATGATGTTGAGGCTGCTCCCGCCGTCCATGAGTACCTTGGTGAGGCGCGTGTTGGCGATGACGGGATCAACGACAAGTGGGTAGACTCCCGGATTGGGGATGTAGTCCGGATGATCATCACGGTCGAAAGTGATGGCCACCGCGGACCAGTCAAGGAAGCGAGGGACCGCCGTTTGTACGGAGAAGACCTCACGCCGTTCTCGCTTGCGCTGGCGCGCTGAGAGGCGGGTTGAGGGTCCTCCGTAGATCATGAAGCAGTCGTGGATCTCGGGGAATCCCTCCTCCTTGCCATCACCCTTTGGGTCTTCCTTCTTGTCGGTGGTCTTGTTGCCAGCGCCCTCGAAGTACCTGCGGAGCATATGACAATCCTCGAGGTTATGGTTAGTGGGCCCCTTGTGGTAAGGGCACGGCTCTTTAAGCATTTTGTCGAAGATGCCCCCGCCGGGGGGGCCTCGAGGCTTTTTGCGTTCGGTAGCAGCGACAAGCTCGTCGGCCGGGGCCTCGAGCTTGCCCTGCTGGCCCTTCTTCTTCTTGCGGTTGTTCCTTTTGGAGCCCCGGGTGGAGCTCACGGGATCGTCGACTTTCTGCTTCCCAGTGTCCTGCTCGCCGCCAAAGATGGCACCAACTGCCTCCTCGTCGGCGGCGAAGTTGGTGACGATGTCCATCAGCCCGTTGGCAGTGAGTGGGGTGTGACGGCCTAACTCTCGGACCAACTCCTTGCAAGAGGTGCCCGAGAGGAAGGCCATGATCACATCAGAGTCGGTGACATTGGGGAGCTCCGTGCGTTGCCTGGAGAAACGCCGAATGTAATCCCGGAGGGATTCACCTGGCTTCTGCTTGCAACTCCGGAGGTCCCACGAGTTGCCGGGGCGCATGTAAGTTCCCTTGAAGTTTCCTTCGAACACCCTTACGAGATCACCCCAATCGTGGATCTGTTGGGGTGGCAGGTCCTCGAGCCAGGCTCGAGCGGTGTCGGAGAGGAACAGGGGGAGTTGGCGGATGATGACTCGGTCGTCGGTGGCCCCGCCCAACTGACACGCCAAGCGGAAGTCGGCGAGCCAAAGTTCGGGTTTGGTCTCGCCGTTGTACTTGGCAAGAGTCGTAGGAGGGCGGAACCGCGCCGGGAGTAACGTCTCACGGATTGCCTTGCTGAAGACCCGAGGGCCCGGAGGCTCGGGTGAAGGGCTGCGGTCCTCCGAGCTGTCATAGCGCCCGCCCCTGTGCACGTGGTAGCCCCGAGCCACACCGTCACTGTGCTTGCGCGTGCGGCGTTCGACGATGTTGCCACGGGTGTCTCGAGGCGCTTGGTCATGAGCGACGGGCTCAGGGGCGGGAACCATCCGGATCCATCGGGCAGGTTCGGGATGAACCGAGGCCTCTCTCTCTCGCCGAGAGGGCTCCGCGAGCCGCTCCGAGGCGGGCTCGCGTCGCCTCGAGGCAGAGCTCTCGGCCTGCTGCAGGGCAGCGGTCTCCAGGAGTTCTCGGATCTCATCTCGAGCCCGGCGCGCTTCGGAATTCGATGGCTCGGGCATGTTGCGGAGGAGCATGGCGGCGGCGACGACATTCTGGCTGGCTCGAGCGAAGACCGGGGGATCGGTCATCCGGTCCTCGTCGATGCGGCGGTTGACGTCGCGAGCTCTTTCGCGAGCTCTCCCGCCAAGTACGCGTTCCGCACGCTCATGCTCGAGAGTTTGTTGGAGTAGACGCAGATTTTCTTGTTCTTCGTCGAGCCTCTCCCGCAACTCGCGGATTTGGTCGAGCTGCGCCCCCTGATCCGCAAGGAGCTGAGCCTCGCCTTGCCCGGCAGGGTGCCCGTCATGAGGGGGCGTGTGCCTTCCTCCGACCGGCTGTTCTTCCTGCGAATCCGACGCGCCTTCAACATCGACGTTGAAGCACTCGCGGGTCGGATCGTAGGTGTCATCAGCCGAGTCAGAGTCAGGGGCGCCGAAATAATAGTACGACGGGGGGATATATGGTCGTTGTGGGCCGCTACCGGGGTTGCGGCGTGGGGAAGCGGCCACACGGGGTTCTGTTCCTGGCGCCTCAGTAGAGTCCAGGTAATCAGAAGCCGGCGTGGACGCGACGAGGTCAAGGGCGGAGCGCAGGTGGTGCCCAGGGAGTTCCTCATAAGCACTCATGCAAGTGCCCACAGAGGAAGCGTACGTCTGGGCAACCGGAACTAGCCCGAACGGAAACGGCGGAGGTGATGTTGCCGCCCTCGCCGGGAGGGAGGCACGGGGCAGCGACGTCGCACCAGGCGGAGGAGTGGCGGGGTTCTCCGCTGGCATGCTGTCCTCGGCCAGGCCCATCCTGCCCAGACTTTCCACGAGAAAATCCGGGCCGGCGTCTGACTGGAAAGCGCCGAACCGGGGAATCCCATTGCCCTCCGTCAGGTGGAGACGATGGTTGCGCCGGGCTCGCCGCCGCCGAGCGGCTCGCGCCAGCCTGGAGCGACGGTACCGGCGGATTGCTCCCCCAGGCTGGGAGAGCTCGTAATCCTCGTCGGTAGGGTGTCTTGGCGGGAGCAGGACCATATCGTAGCCATAGCCGAGCGACATGAACTCCAAACTCCCGAACCAGATCACCGTGGCCAACGGGATAGGGCGTCCGGGGTCAGCCATCCAGGGAAAAGGCGGGAAAGCGACGTTAGCACGCAGCGCCCCCTACCTGGCGCGCCAACTGTCGGTGTCCAGACCCAAGGGGGTCCTAAACCAACGAGTAAAATGCTGCGTGTCCCTTTCCTGGATGGTGATGCAAGGAGAACACACGGGGGTTTATCCTGGTTCGGGCAAAAGAAGGCCCTACGTCCAGCGGGGGTGAGAGAGATTTGTATTTCCTTGCACCGAGGTGCTTGCGTAGGGGTTACAAGCTTGCGAGAGAGGGTGTCGAGCCCAAGTCTCAAAAGGGAAAAAGAAAGAGTACAAGATGATTGCTTGAGATGTTGGTCGCTACGTGGTGTGTGTGTAGCTGTTCGTCTGATTCTCCCCCCCTTGTAGAGCCCCGGCCTTCCCTTTTATAGGACGTGAGGAGACCAAGACAACAGGGGCCTTGAAACGATGTTTTGTCGATCCCTGTTTGAGATAACTGTAGCGACGTACCCTAGGAGTGGGAGGCCATCCCTGGGCATGTGATGTCGTAGAAGGTGAGGTGCCGAAATGACCCGGAGCGCCGTGCCATGCCGTCCTTTCTTCCCTGTTGCGCCGTGTCGGTGGTCGAGGTCGGGTCGAGGTAGGGTCGAGGCCGAACGGATAAGTCCGAATCCCCGGAATTACGGCATACGGACCTTGTCGTACTCTCCCTCGAGGGTTAATAGTGACGCACAGGACGAGGTATGGTGGGTATAGTGACGTTTTTCACCTCCCATCACGGGATGGGCGGTAAAACAGTGAAAACTGACACAGGTATTGTTCCCACGCCGATCCAGACCGTGGCCATGCCGGTAGGTGACGGTTGGTAGGTTGCATTAAATGCTCTGACTTTTCGTCCCGTGGTAGGTAGAGACTGATGGGGTCGAGCGCCTCGACCCGGGCTCACGCGAGTCGTAACGCTCCTGGGGGGCGGTCGAGCCCTGCGCGGGTCGGAGCTTGGTCGAGGCCTCCCGTCGAGGGGGCCTCGTACGAGCCGGAGACAGGACGCGGTCGAGGCATTTCGTCGAGCCGGCCTCGTACGAGGCGGACCTGTCGTACGTAATGGGTTGTGCTTTATCGTGACTTAATCGTTTTAGTTTTTATTATCGTTAAATGTGGGTACCCCTATACTATTGGTACCGACAGTATGAAAGAATGTTTCAACCCCAGATGTTTTATTAACCAACCTTTTCTCGAGGACGAGTAAAAGCCTAAGTATGGGGGTGTTTGTTGACGGTTCTTAAGTATCAATTATAACCATCAAATAAATAAAGAAAAGGACCTATATGCAAGCAACACCTAGAATTAGGGTTTGATCTAACAGAATTCCATGAGTTTTGCTGTTTATCTATTTCTGCAGGGGTTATCAGGAAATACGGAAGAAAGGCCCACATGTCGGATTAATGACGGGATATTAACCGAACACGTAATTATCTTACATCTAGAAGATTCCTGAAGCCACGGGAACGAACGGGAGCCGTAACGGGGCCGGACACAGGGCGCCCGCCCTGTGCCCTAAGGTGCCCGCCCTGCCCCCGGGACCAATCAGGTCGAGTCTCGCGGATTATGCTCCACCGCCTTTGAGGATCAAGGAAAACCGTAGGATGAAGGTCGGTTTGATCCGACGGTCCAGATTCATCCAAAAGGGCTATATAAGCAAGGCCCCTGACCCCTGGTGGAGAAGACCCCAATTCATTATTCAGTTGCATATCTCTAGTTAGGGTTTAGAGAGAGAGGTTCCCTCTAGGGTTCCCACCTCTTAGGGCTTAGCATCCAATGTGAAAGTAGAATTAGTTCTACTAGATTGAGAGAGATAGAGTGGAGGTGTAGATCGGAGGAAGCCGGCCTGTCGGTGTCTACTCCGAGGTTGTACCTGCGGGAGCAAGTTCTTCTAACCCGAGGCTTGTTCTCAGGATTCTTCAGTATTTCGACTTCTAAATTCTAGTAAGTTCTTTGTTTTATTGTTCTTTGGTTTATGAGTTTACTTTGATCTCTTCGCGTAGAGTTTAGAGTAATCATCTCTAGCGTAAACGTGGTGTTTAAGCTAGGATACTCATAGATATCCCCTCGTCTAGCCGGACCGTGGTAGTAGCGAGGAACGTGACAATTCCGAGTTACCTTTGTATTCCATATCCCGTTAGCAGGATCGATAGGGTTTATAGGTGCGGGTTGAACATCCTTTGTGGTGTCTAGATTCCGTAAACCTCCCCAATAGAACAGTAGATCATCCTTACCAAGGTTAGAAGAAGAGTGCGGTTGTAGTCTTCTCTATACATCACTCACATCGAATCATAGTGGTTGTAGCCTAAAGGTTAGTAGTAATAGATTTGGTTAGTCAGATGCACTCTTTCTCCTAAAGGTAAAAATATAAATACGATACCCAGGATAACATCTCGGGTGAAGTGCTCACCGATATCCGTGCGCTTGCGGATCCTATTTCCTAATTGCGTTACCAAATATCAACAGCTAGCGCCCAGGCATTCAGACAAACGCCCGTGTTATCTGGACGCCTGCGCTGCACTCCTGTTTTCCGTGCACCCGAGCCTGCATTTTGTGCGCCCATGCAGGGCCCGCGCTGCCCGGATGACGCCTACGCCGCCAGACCGCGCGCAGGGACCGCTCGCGCCGCCTCTGCTTCTCATGCGCATTGCAACATGTGCAACACCTGATCTATTTTTGCAACATCTAGGTGAAACACTTGCAACATACGTTCGAAATAGCTGAAACACTTGCGACATACATCTGAAACACTTGCAAAACATAAGAAAAAACTTGAAAACACGCGTGTAGCCATTACAAAAACATGCAAACATCAAGGTAAAACACTTGCAACATACGTATGAAAATACCTAAAACACTTACATATATATGCAACATCCCGATCTAGTTTTGCAACATACAAATGAAACACTTGCAACGTACGTCTAAAACAATTGAAATATTTAGAACATACGTGTATAGCCCATTGCAACACGTGCAACATCCCGATCTATCTTTACAACGTTCTTATGAAACACTTGCATCATACCTCTAAAACATTTAAAATATTTGAAATGTACGCTTGCAACATGCATCGTATCTCGGTGCGGAGCAGAGCAGAGCTAGTCTCTCATCTCCTCTTTTCCTTATCCAAGCGGCAAAACGGAAGAGACGGACGTGGGTACTGTAATAAAAAACGAGCGGGCGCAAAGCAGAGGTTCATTGGGCTGGTATGCATGATGAGGACATCATTGGCTCAAATATGACAATGTCAACCACTTATATACCAAAGGTGCAACCATTCTATATGAGGCTTATCATTGATGCATTTGATGAATTGGTGCTCCACCATAAAATGTGTATATTTTTATTTTCAGAATTACTTACATGGATCAAGGAAAGGTTTGATTGCATATGGAAAGCATGGAAGGTTAATGAAGTTGATTGGGAACCAAATCCAAGTATTCCCAATGTCCTGCACCTGGACACCACGTCACTTTTGGTCCAAGGAAAGAAAGAGATCAAATCCAACACGTTTTGGGGCTGGATTCGGACTCCAGGACAGCTCCAACTTGTGATGTTCACCACGGTCGCATACGGACTCGGATTGGGACGTTCTAGCACTTTTTGGAAAGCTTATCAAGTCTATTTTCCAACGGATCTGGACTCATGGCTATATCTTATCCGATGCTTCCGCAATCGTCGTTTCAACGCCGGGGCCTTTTCTGCCTTTGGTGCTGTGTCACCCTATTTTGGGCTGATGGCCCATGTATCAAGTTGGGTTCATTAGGGACGTGTCCTAGGGTTGGAGAATGACCCCAACACCCCCTGGTCGTTCCCCTAGGTATTAATAAGGATTAGAGCCGCCACAAACAGATTGGGGGTTTTGTTTTGTTGAAAGTTTAGCCATTGCTACTTCCTTGTAGACGCGTGTGTCGACTAGACCATCCGTTCTACTCGATTCAGAACCCCAACTTTGTGATTTCAGATTGGTTTTCATCTCCATATTTGCAATTGAGTTGCTTGTTCCTCGATTGCTTGTAGGAATTACCCTAGTGGTTTGGTTGATCGTGTTCCACAAGATCGCGACGGCTGTTGGAGGTGGTGTATCGGTTGCTAAGGCGCAGCATCCTTGGATGGTTGTAGTCGGGCCGTGAACGTCATCTCCATCCCCAAATCGAGTTATCCACCTTCTCTCATCGAAAGATCAGGATTCACCCTAGCGGGTCCATATCAGTTGGTAATCAGAGCAAGGTTGATCGGTGAGAGACTTCTAGTTCTTTGCTGTTTTTAATCTCCTATGGTCCAGAAAAAGCCAAAACAAAATTAGTAGATTAGTTCTTCATAATCCCAAAACCCCTTTGAGCTTAATACTATTACTGCTTAGTTAGGGCTTATTGAATTAACGGTTGCATCATCGTGCAAGTTGCTGGTCTTAGCGTCTAGTCATTTAGAGTTTCGAGTTCTAGTCATGTTTCTCTCACCATCGCAGATTTGAGTTTATTTGTTTCTCTCTAGGAATCCGAGTGGATTTTCAAATTCCTTTGTTTTGTTTACCACCATTATCCTAGCCACGTCCTTGGAGGTTTCATCCACGTCCATATTTCCATCTACAAAAAGGAAATCCAACAAGATCAAGATAGAATTCGATTCGGAGTCCTGTTTTATCTTGAAAACAAAAGCACCATATTTCCTTTGTCAGGAGTCTGAATAGGGAGTTTAAATACAATCTGGAAACCTTAACTTGTCCTCTTTCCAACGGATCAGAGCTTGGTCCCAAATTCATTCTGAGCGCTTCGCAATTGCCCTGGAGATTTGCGCGTCTGCTGGTTTTGTAAAACAACCACTTGTTTCACTTTGCTACTGAATCACCCTTCCCAAGGAAACATTTAATTGCTGTAAGTAGCTTGTTATTTCTTGTTGCAAAATTTCAGTTTTATGCTAGTTGAGAAAAAAAAACAGAAAAAAAAGACAGAAAGAAAGAAAAGAAAGAAAGAAAAGAAAGACAGAAAGAAAGAAAGAAAGAGAAAGAGAAAGAAGAAGAGAAGAGTTTTTCTTTTGTTGTTATTCCTGTCCTTGTGATCCTTCTTTGTTGCTGCTCAGTGACTTCGTTTGTGTCCAGGCTCGCGTCTCTAGCATGTACTAGCCTAGGACCAGCATAATAACGTCGTTGAGCGTTTGTTCAATTTGCTTGCAACTAACGTGGTTCTAGTACTTCCTTGCTTTAGCCCACCTATAGCTCCACATATTTCGACTACAGCTTGACAGGTGTTGTTGTTGCGGCACCGATACACTTCACTCCACGGTTGTAGACTTGTTGGTTGCCGTCACCTCCTGTTTGGCTTGGTAAGAACTTGTAAGGGCTTGTTTTAACAAGTTGAGTTTGAGAGAATTACATCTGACACATCCTAGTAGTTGATAGGAGGATACATATTATTTTTGTGTTTCTTGTTTCCCACTAATCATGGCAGGTGATATGGAGATTTTTGAGCTGTTGAAACTAGACCCTCATATTCAGGATGTCATTCAACACTTGCCATTATATGATGGTAAGTTTGATCCTCAAGCTTATATTGATTGGGAGTTAAAAGTAGACAATAAATTTGATGAGCATGACCTATCCGAGAAACAAAAGATTTGTATTGCCTCTAATATTTTGATTGAATATGCTTTGCTCGAATGGAAACACATTTGTAGGCACATCAAAGTTCCAGAATCTTGGAAAGACTTCAAATTTCTTTTTAGAGATGCATTCGTTCCTGCATATTATGTTGATTATTTGCTTGCAAAATTAGACAACTTGAAGCAGGGTAGCAAGACTGTGAAACAATACTACCATAATTTTAAGATTTGTATCATGTTTAGTGGATTGAATGAATGCATGGAAGATGTTATGAGTAGATTCATGAAAGGGCTCAATTCTGAAATTCGAACCTTATTAATTAGCAAATCATATTGCCATATTGGTCAATTGTTTTGTCTGGCTCTTAATGCTGAAAAAGAGATTCTATTAGCTGTGAATACTTGCCTGAATGATGTGACCCATAATGTCCAAAATTTGTCCACTCTGCATGCTAATGAAGAGCAACAAATAGTGGAACCCACTACTGATTTTCCTTGGTCACAAAATGACTTACTCGCGGTTCCTTGTGATAAAGAGGAGTTGTGTGTTGATGATTCTTTTACTCCTATGCCACAAGTAGCAAATAAGTGTGATACTTTTGGTTTGGAACCATACAAATGTGCTGAAGATAAGCTTTTTCATCCTATTACATGTGCACAAGATGAACTGAATTTGTTGTCCTCTTTAAATACTTTGGGTTATATTGAATTTGATATTCTATGTAATCTAAATTGTCTAAAAGAGAAACTTAAATTTGATTCTATTTTGCCAAGTTTTAATCATTGTTCACTTCATGCAATTGGCAAATATGACAACAAAGGAGAATATTTGGTGCATAAAGTTTATATTTGCTCTAATCTGAAATATCCTTTTGGGCCACAATACCATGATCAAATTGAGGGCTGCACTAACACTAATGATGTCTTGCAAAGTTTTTCTAGTTTTTCCCAAATGCAACAGAATAAATATCAAGAAGGGGAGCACGGTTCACTTTTAACTACAACACATCCTCCAACAAAGGTCAAACCGAGGACGGTTTGCTGTCAAGAAGGGGAGAATGATGATGACATCATTGGCTCAAATATGACAATGTCAACCACTTATATACCAAAGGTGCAACCATTCTATATGAGGCTTATCATTGATGCATTTGATGAATTGGTGCTCCACCATAAAATGTGTATATTTTCATTTTCAGAATTACTTACATGGATCAAGGAAAGGTTTGATTGCATATGGAAAGCATGGAAGGTTAATGAAGTTGATTGGGAACCAAATCCAAGTATTCCCAACGTCCTGCACCTGGACACCACGTCACTTTTGGTCCAAGGAAAGAAAGAGATCAAATCCAACACGTTTTGGGGCTGGATTCGGACTCCAGGACAGCTCCAACTTGTGATGTTCACCACGGTCTCATACGGACTCGGATTGGGACGTTCTAGCAATTTTTGGAAAGCTTATCAAGTCTATTTTCCAACGGATCTGGACTCATGGCTATATCTTATCCGATGCTTCCGCAATCGTCGTTTCAACGCCGGGGCCTTTTCTGCCTTTGGTGCTGTGTCACCCTATTTTGGGCTGATGGCCCATGTATCAAGTTGGGTTCATTAGGGACGTGTCCTAGGGTTGGAGAACGACCCCAACACCCCCTGGTCGTTCCCCTAGGTATTAATAAGGATTAGAGCCGCCACAAACAGATTGGGGGTTTTGTTTTGTTGAAAGTTTAGCCATTGCTACTTCCTTGTAGACGCGTGTGTCGACTAGACCATCCGTTCTACTCGATTCAGAACCCTAACTTTGTGATTTCAGATTGGTTTTCATCTCCATATTTGCAATTGAGTTGCTTGTTCCTCGATTGCTTGCAGGAATTACCCTAGTGGTTTGGTTGATCGTGTTCCACAAGATCGCGACGGCTGTTGGAGGTGGTGTATCGGTTGCTAAGGCGCAGCATCCTTGGATGGTTGTAGTCGGGCCGTGAACGTCATCTTCATCCCCAAATCGAGTTATCCACCTTCTCTCATCGAAAGATCAGGATTCACCCTAGCGGGTCCATATCAATGCAGGCCCACGAAGGGGCGTCCGGACGCACGAACGCCCTGCACGTAGCATTTCCGTTAAAGTTTTCAACCGAACTTAACTTTGCTTATCTTGCCTAGGGGTAAATGCGTTAATTCACACACCACTTAACATTGTTGGCTAAATCTAATGGAAGGGACAAATAAAGAACAAAAGTTATATTTTGGCCAAAATTTGTAAGTTTCAAAACTAAAGAGGCCAAAAAAAAGCGAAGCTTTTTTAAGGCCAAGGAATTAATAATCGGGTCATGCAAGCCCGACCTTTTGTTTGTCGTGCCTTATTGAACACGGGCCGGGCCAGGCCGTCCCTTTTACCAAGATCCCCTGTTCGGCAGCACGTCTCCACACTATGACCGCCATTCGAATCCTCTGAGATCTCACTTCCGGAAGGTTTCGCGCTGGCGTGGACGCGTGGTGATGACTATGGACCCTACTCCGGCAGCGAATGGCACCGCCGCCAGAGTGGGCGGAGGCATGAAACGGCGAGGCGGTAGGTGGTGGTACGCGGTGGCCGGTGCCCTCATTGTGGCGCTCCTTGCCGTGGCCATGAGCTATTACAGCTTTCGGGGCATACCCTCCTCTCCACCAGGAGGCTGCGGCTGCCCTGTAAGAGAATCTCTTCCGTTGGTATTGTGATTTGCCTTAGCTGGTTTGGGGGAGGGGCCGAGGGGGGTTGATTTAGTTGTGCGGTTTTGACTTCTAAGGTGTTGGTGTGGTCCGTTTCAGGCTGCGAGGAAGTACACCGGGATCGCCATCAATGAGGAGGTTCTACATCCGATCCTACAGGAACTCGTTAAGTTGCCGCTCTTCATGTACTTCAAGGTGAGCACTTGTGGATTGTTTTTTTCAGGCCTTGTTTAGATTCCAGAATTCACCCCTAAATTCCACTATACAAAAAGAAGATTCCCCATCACATCAAAATGCCGGCACATATATGAAATACTAAATGTAGATGAAATCAAAAACTAATTGCACAGTTTTGTTGTACTTTACGAGACGAATATTTTAAGCCTAATTAATCAATGTTTGTACAATTATTAGCAAATAAAAACAAAATTTCTACAGTGTTCCACAGTGATTCGGGCTTCTCCTATTCGGGCATCTAAACACGGCCTCAATCAATGTCCTGGACTGTGATGTTGGCACGTTAGTGAAGATATATGCCGTGGTGCTCTAATGGGGAGATAGAGTTGTTAGAATTTAGAGTCATGCACGCTTGATCAGAGAATTTGATGCATGGTTACAGAGTTCTGGATTATTTACTTGTTCTTTTTTTTCTAAATGTGCTCCGGCCCTTTTATACGTGGAAATTGTTGTGACAAGTGAGTGATTCTTTGTCAGATTATTATTTTTACTTGAGTTGTTGAATGTGATTTATCAGTTTTCTACTATTCTAAGGTGATTGTTTCAAACATTAGGATCAAACTTTTTGTGCACTCTGATTATGCAATGCTTGTCTTTTGATATTGTAATGATTCTGATGAACAATAATCAACGATATTCTATATGGAATCAAAGTGGTATTTGCTTGATAAGAATTTGAAGGTTGTCTTACCTTACTAGTATCAATGCAAGTGCAACACACACGTGTCTATGTTTATATTTCATTTTAATTACCTGCATTTTCGCCAAAGCTTATAACTGCTAACAAATGAAGCAAAAGAAAAACTGTATGAGCCCCTTAGTGATTACCTCCATTTTGACCATCTATATAGGGATGTGAAATTACCTGCATTGTAACATAATGGTCTTATCTGAACTCCTATGAATTTCACCCAAGTAGGAGTAAATTAGTTAAACCATATCAACTTTACTACCGGATCCCACCCAAGTAGGAGTAAATTATTTGCCCGAGGGTGCTGAAAGATCTGTACGTACCTTTGGAGCAATAGGACCAGGAGAGGATATACGTGCCGAACTGATCGGCCTTGTGCAAGACTTGCCACCGTCCCACTGGTTCTATAACACCATCTGCAGAACCGACCACCGCTCGAACACCAGCCTACTGGCATGTCCAAGCACAGGCCCTGCTCGACGGAGATCATGCCAACACCGCGTTGTTTATCTGATCCTTCACGAACCTTGGTGGAATAGTGGCAGCTAAAACGGAGAGGCGACCAGGTATCCACAGTGGTGTTTTTGGGATTCTGGAAGGAATAATGACGTGTGAGTAATAGTAAAGAAAATTATCAATCATTACCCAAATAAGAAAATAATCAATCTCCTGTGACTGAAGGTTTCGGTGGAGTAAGAAAATAATCAACCTCCTGTGATTAAATGTTTCAGTGGAGGGGACAGGAGACATAAAGAAAGCCCCTTGATTATTGGAGGACGTCCGACGTGTAGGTAAAGGCAGGCGGGTATGTCTATGTCTGGGTGAAACATAACTGTAGGGTGAAGGCATAGTAGACATGCATGTAAATGGCGTATCAACCTGTATCCATCTGGGTCAACACGTCAGGTTGGCTGGATCATTATCATACGTTGGATTCAAAACAGATCCAAGGGATATGATATAAGGTGGGTAGGGACCTTTTAGGTGATAGGTATTTATCAATTCTTTGCTCTTTTACAGTATAGATAGATATAGATTTAGGGAATTTGATTATGCAAATAATGTACAATCTGGTCTTGTGGACCATCTAATGGTACTTGTTAGCTATCATAATTGGACGCATTGTTCCAGTATCTTATTTTTTGCCATTGTATTCGTATATTCCCTATAGTTTAAGAAGTTTGTGGCAGAGAATGGTATTATATTTTTGTTGTTTTTGACAAGCTTTTGTATAATGCAAAATGGAATTGATTGGTGTGGAGATTATTTTGTTAAGTTATACTTTTATCTCACATGTACTCAGATTACTTTCACCATTTCACGCGAATTACTCATTGAGTGGAGATGAAAATCTATTTGATGACACTGTTTCAAAAATGTGAACCCTTTAAGTTATCTTCCAGATTTTGTACAGTGAACAATAATTTGTATTTGTTAGTCTGCCTACTATATATGATAGCTACTCCCTCCGTCCCTAAATATCTGTCGCTTTACGCTTCCCGAGAAACAACTTTAATTAAATATATATTAAAAACTATTAATATTTATGATATATAATTAGTATCATTGGAAAGATCTTTGAATCTAATTTTTTAATAAATTTATTTGAAGGTACAAATGTTGTACGCATTTTATACAAATCGAGTCAAACTTGCAGGCACAAAAACCGGAAACGACACTTAATTGGGGACAGAGGGAGTATATGTGATGCCACCAAAATGCCCACATTAAAAAATGAAATTTTGAAGCAATGGCTCATCTATTCTAAGTCATGTGCGCTGTGTTTTGTAAGGTTAAATTGTGTTGTGACTGCCCTTTTTGGCCTGATGATGGAATGTGCAAGCTTAGAGATTGTAGTGTCTGTGAGTGCCTAGAGAATGAGTTCCCTGAACCATTCAAGAAACCTTACAGTGGACTTTCTCCAGATAGTATGATATGCCACAGGCTGCCAACTATATGCATGCGTGCGTTACACTACATAGACAGGTTGATAAACCTGCAGATCGATAATCGAAACAAGATTCTTGTGAGAAAAATGATCTGTAATACTAGCTATCATCTTCTTTTTCGTTGACCAATAAAGGGATGAATTTGAGCACATTAAATCAGGCTTCCTCAGAACGATCTTGGAGGCAATATTAGGGATCAATATACGGCAACACTAGCGCTCACTTCGTTTTGCGCGCACACGTGGGGCGTGCACCGTCCGAATGTCGCCCGCACCGCCCGACCCCCCGCTCGCGCCCCCTCCGCTTCCCCCACCCGGACGTCTGCGCCCGTTCGGTGGCGCCCTAGTAGCTGCGGCAGGTGGGCCCCAACAACAACATCCGATCTACTTTTAAAACATCTAGATGAGCATTTGTAACATGCTTCTCAAGACAAATGAAATACTTGAGACATGTATCTGAAACACTTGCAAAAAAACACATGAAATATATTGCAAAACATATAAAACATCTAGACAAAACTTGCAACATATGTGTGAAATATATGCAACATCCAAATAAGCGTACTTGCAACATATGTCTGAAAAAACAGATAAAACATTTGGAACGAACACTTGCAATATAGGTGTACAACCATTGCAACATGTGCAACATCCCGATCTATTTTTGCAACATTCATTTTAGCACTTGCAACATACCTTTGAAACATTTGAAGTAATTGAAACATACTCTTGCAACATGCGCTTAACATTTCCTTACTGCTTGGCAGAATGGAGGCTCGTCGGTGCATGGTGTTCACCGGAGGCAGCAGCCCGGCGGCGCTTGCAGTCGGCAGTGGCTGCACGTCGCCGAAGGGCGGCATCGGCCGCACAAGCGGCGGGAGGCCACAGTTGCGCGCTACGCCTGGCAGGGATGGCAGCCAAGCGCCGCGACTCGGAAGCGGCCGCGCGCCGTGCCTAGCAAGGCTAGCGATCGAGCGCAGTGCCTCGGAAGCAGCCGAGCGCAGCGCCTGGCAGGGCTAGCGGCCGCTCAAAGGCGGCTTGCGAGCGGATAAGAGTGATAGGAAGAGGAACTAGTGGACAGTAATGAGTGGATGAGCAGTTTTTTTAGAAACGAGGGTTGTTGCCTTGTTGGGCCGGTGTCACGGCCCAATAATGTAGCATCCGTCCGTACGGATGCCCGGTTCAGAGCATTACGGATTGATATATAACTGGATTTCATGAGAATAGAGAACACACCAAGTTATTGAGCACAGTCTTCACATGTCTGAAGTCTAAACGACGGATGCTGGAGCCCTTTATTAGTTCTTGTCTACAAGTACATAAAAGCGTACAAATAAAAGCAACAAAAATCATATCGATCAAAACAAAGTGAAATAACATATCTTGGCCTCCAGAGCTTGAGATTGTGTCGTTTAAATTAAGTCTAAGGCTGTCCTTCACCAAATCCAGATCTGCTGCCATTGCCGCCACCGCTCCCACCATTGCTACCACCTCCCATGCCACCACCATTGCCTTTAGCATCGGCTTCTGCACGCGCTGGAGTGGCCGAGAACACGTTGCCGGAATTTGCTACGCTGGAGCCGTACCCTTCGCCACCACCGGCACCATAGCCATGAGGGTCCACATCTGCCGAACCTTGTCCACCACCGCCGCCGCGACCACTGCCCCCGGTAACCGCAACGTGATTGCGAGCTAGAACTAGAGCCAGATCCACTGCCATACCCAGCACCAGACCCAAAACCACCAGGCTGCGACCAAGAACTGCCTCTGCCTCCACCCCCACCGCTCACATGGACTCCAACCCCATCACTCTCACCGGATCCAGAGCCACCAGCGTTCTGATACCCATCACCATTGCCCCCTCCGGCTCCTCTTCCTTGAGAAGTGGAGTATCTAGCCACCCTAAATGGCGTTGGCTGATCCAACGCTCAAGAGAGCAAAGAGGCTAAGTGCTAGCACAAGTTTGGTGCTAGCCATTGTGACGAGCTTAGCAAAGCCTAACGAGCAGTCAAGCACTACACGCTGATGAGCCAAGGATTGCATGGGTATTTATAGCGTTGTTGAAGATATTGATGGAGATCTGACTTCTAACCCAAGCTCTAGTGGTCATGAAGCCCTTGTTTAGTTCCCAAAATATTTCTCAAAATATTTCAGATTCCTGTCACATCAAATTTTTAGACACATGCATGAAGTATTAAATATAGATAATAAATAAAACTAATTACACAGTTTAGACGAAATAGACGAGACGAATCTTTTAAGCCTAGGTAGGCCATGATCAGACAATAATTGTCAAATAACAACGAAAGTGCTACAATAGCGCTACAGTTACATTCCCCAAAATATTTCGGGAACTAAACAAGGGCGAAGTTTGATCGAGTGCATCGAAGCTTGTAGTAGACTGCATCACTGGCGATGACTTTCTATCAGTTACTTAGGCCCTGTTTGGCAGGGCTTCTCCAGCGGCTTCAGGAGCCGTTTAGAGCCGTTTTCTGCCAAACGGGGTAAAATAAAACAGCTTCACCAATGGAGCCCCTAAAAACGTGCTCTCACAGAGCTTTGGGGGTGGGAAGGAGCCAAAAATAGTGGCTTCTCCCAGCTTCACTTCATCATGCATGGTGTTTTGTGAGAGCATGTTTCAAGGGAATTATGCATGTGGAGCTCTTTTGCCAAACGATTTACTAAAAACGGCTCTGCTCCACAAATGAAGCTGTTCATGGAGCTGAAGCACAAAAAATTAGCTTTACTAGTGAGGTGGAGCCATACCAAACGGGGCCTTAAAGTTCTTCTAGGCTTGACGTCCCTTGCTGTTTTACGCGGGCTACACAGAGACTAGAAAAAGCATTCCAGTATCAGTGATGGTGAAGGGAACCATCATCAATGTCAGTGTGGGTACGTGACTAAGAGAAATGGGATGAATTAGGTTATTAAAAACTTTTTTAGACTTGGGTTGCAACTTGATCTGCACCAGATTAATAAAATATATAACCATCTAACTAACAAGTACACAAGAGTGACGGCACCACCGCATGCACCTCGCCAGGTTCGGCTCAAGATCTTGCAGCTCGAGGCTCGTCGGCACTAACGTACGAGTAGGATCGACGGCGGTGCACCGGCATAGATAAATGCGTAAACACGAGGAATCTGCCGCGGCAGAAGTTCCACATTTGGAATTTTGGATGGTGCACTTTCCGATTTCCCACTTGGATACACTACTATAGAATAGAAATGATTTTTAGCAACAAAGACATTTTTGGTAGAGGTGCCTCAATCAAAATCCACCTCTAATTTTTTTTTCTCTGAACTAGCCTGCCTCTAGAAATCGTTCTAGAGGTGGATTTCTAGAGACGTATGACAATTTGGCCCACCTGTAAAAATAGGTGCAACACAATAAAATTATAACTTTTTTTTCAAACGAAGTCAAATGAAAACAAGATATACAACTTTATAGTTCACAAACATTTATTTGAAATCATTTCAATACCGCAAATTTTATTTGAAGTTCTCATATTTTAAAATTTAATTTTTTTGAATTTTTCAAATGACTTCGGACGGAGAAATGACCAAACAAATTTTATAGATCTCAAAAGTCTCTAAAAATTGCAGCTAATATCTTTTTCATTTGAAATAATCTATGGTCTCAAATTTAATTTGAAGTTCTCAGCCCTCACATTTCAAAATTCAATTTTTTCAAACAATCTCAGATAAAGAAATAACAAAAACTGAAGTTGTAGATCTTGTAGTTGACAACTCTTCCATTTGAAATCATTTATCCAAAAAAATTGTTTGAATTTCTCACATTTTGAAAATCAAACTTTTGCTGAAGATGCTCTAAGAAAAGTTTGTTCTAAACTAACCTAAATTTGACCAGGTTAATATAGAAGAATGTTTACATCTACCACATCAAAAAGGTAAATTGTGAAACCATATTTCATAATGTATTAATGATGCTAACTTGTTGTCGTAACTATGATTGTTATCTTGAATGAGCTTGGTCAAACTTATGGTAGTTTGACTTAGAACAATTTTAAATCCTTTTTCAAGGTGGATGAGTATTTTTTATCAATAGTAATATAATTATTGTGTTGTGAAACCATTCTCAGTTACAAATTTGGCCGGGACATATAGAGAACCTTAATAAAGTACCAATGACAAAAAAAATAGTTTGTTTGAAAGCACGGTTGAATGACTTATTCTTCTTTTAGAAATCAGGGCATTTCCTTATTTGACATAGGGGCGAAGGTATTAATGCACCAACTAAAATATAGAAACAATGATTATATCTAAAAATCCACCATATATGCATCCGCTATGGCACATGTCTATGCACACATAAGGTAAACATACATCCTCTAATTTGCTCTAGTTTTATCACTGATTTGATAGTTTAGGCTTTTGGCACTGAGTATATAAAGTATATACTAGAATATCAAAATAACATACCCAAGCATAAAACTGAATGATACAATCACATATGAGATTGATAGTGGATAAGTAGGTAAGATCTCGAAGCTTCACTTTTATTTAGGAGTACAAAGTAAGAAAAAAGAGGCTGGTAGAGCAGTGTGAACTTCTCGGGGATGGGGTCTCCACCTCCCTCCCCCCACCCCCAGCCCAGGCTGCCGGAAGCCGCCGTGGCGCCGACAGCCACCCCTCCCCCAGCCGCTGCCACCAGCGCCGGTAAGGCCCCCTTCTCCCTTTCCCTTGATGCTGCTCCCTACTTCCCCTCCGCTAGAAGATCAAAGAGCATACGCTAGGAAGAGGAGTCCCTCTCGTTCTTGGATGACTCCGACGGGAACGCTCGCCCTCCATGTACCTAGCAGCAGCTCGGCGGGTTCTCTCGACGGCCCCCCTTGTGGAGTCCACTCCCCCGCCTCCGCCAGCGCCGCTGGCACCCCCTGCTGCAGCGACAGAAGGGACCTCGGGCACCGACAAGGCAAAGTGTCGCCGTCCGCGGCGAGAGCATCGCGCATCATAGGTGGAGGAGCAGGGCCCGACGACACATCGCGCTGTTGCCGACCAGCGCTAGGAGCCACGTCGTGCGCCCGCCCAGCAACGCCTGCCTTCACGTCGCGCAACCGACAAGCAGCGCCCGCCTCCACACCACGCTTTGGACATGCAACACCAGCCTCCACATCGCGCTCTGCACCGTCGGCCGCCACTTCACGCTTTCGACGTGCAGCGCCAGGCCATGCGTCGCTCGGCCACCATCGTCCTGCACCCACCGCGCTTGGCCACTCCTGTCGACGACGACGGCTTCCACGTCGTCGAGAGCAGACACCGTTGGCGCCGCCGTCCGGTTTGCTAAGCCGCCGGCCCATGACCTGTCCCTCCAGAGTTGGTAGGCCTGTGCTTGAACTGCCTGGCCTCCGACCATGTCGCAGCGCAGTGTCGCTCGCCGTCGCGCTGCCTCAACTGCCGCGGCACCGGTCATTGTGCGCGAGCGTGCAAGCGGGGTCGTTCACCGCTGTGCATGGGTTCTAGAGGCGCGCCCAGGCAGCAGCCTCGTCCAGGCTCGTCCTCCTCCTCCGGCACCGCTCCCTTTGCCTCGCCCGGCGTGGCCGCTGAGCGCCACCTGCAGAGGGAGTCGCCACCACCGCGGCATTCTCCGGCAAGGGAGCCTTCGCCTACAGGCCGCGGAATGCCGCCCCCTACGTGAAAGCATCTAGGCCCCGAGAGTTGGTTTTGGCAATTGATGACAACGCATTATTACCATGACTAACGTGTATTTTGCAGAAACTTTGATAAGTTAGGTCATGGGGTTGGTAACTGCTTTGGGCACTATGGTATTCATGCCCCTTGATGGAAATTGTTTCGGTTTTCAAATGATTAACGACAAGATTAAGGACGGTTAGTTCCGGATGTCAAGGTGTTGAGTTACATTCGGAATAGTCGTTAGGATCTTCGCTTTTTTCCTTTGGCCGTACTATAAAGGGGGGCATGAGCGAGTAGCTTGACCTAGGTGAGTCTTTTGTTTAGGTGTGGTGCACACTTATCAAACTTAGCACTAGGTAGCTCAGGCAAAGCTCAAAGTTCAGTTGGAAGCAACTCGGTTCAAGTCACGTCACGTTTCGAAGTCGTTTGAGCCGTTTACCCTTGATCGGACGCGGTCTCTGTCTCGACCGGACGCGTCCGGTCAGTACTAACAGTCACTGCGTTTCAACTTGGTTGACCGGATGCGGTTCTTACGAGGACCGGACGCGTTGATCGTGTTGACATGTGTCTCAGAGGGTAAAAGAACTAATCGGACGCGACTGAAAAATGATCGGACGCGTCCGATCACGTTCCAGTAAGGTACTTTGCTGACCTGACGCGTCCGGTCATCACTGATCGGACATGACCGAGCGTCAGGTCAAAGTACAGTAAGGTCCTTGCACGACCGGACGCGTCCGGTCACCCCTGATCGGTGCGTCCGGTCACTCAGCGATGTCGGTTGGAATTTCGACCGTTACAATCGACCGGCGCGTCCGGTCACGTCGACCGGCGTGTCCGGTCAGTGCGTATTTTGCTGAGTTAGCAGGTAACGGTTGGATTTGACTGTGGGGTGTATAAATACATCCCCTCCACCTATTTTAGAGGTCTCTTGCTTATTTGTTCAGCTGAGAAACACCTTTCAAGTGCAAGGAAGTGCAAGAGCTCTAGTGAGGGTAGTGATTTGAGAATCAAAGTTTGAAATCCCTCATTAGTGTTTAGGGAGTAGCAAATGTGTATCCACCTTCTCATTAGGCTTGTTGTGGTCAAGTGAGAGTTCTAGCTTGTTACTCTTGGTGATCGTCATCACCTAGACGGCTTGGTGGTGATTGGGAGTTTGGTGATCATCAGGCGGAGCTTGTGGATGACCCAACTCATCTTGTGAGCGGTTTTGGGCGATTCACCGCGACGGAGTGTCAAAGAATCAGCCCGTAGAGAGCACTTGATCCTTGCGCGGATCAAGGGAGAGCTACACCCTTACGTTGGTGCTCCAATGAGGACTAGTGGGGAGTGGCGACTCTCCGATACCTCGGAAAAACATCGCCGTGTTCCTAACCCTTACTTTCAAGCATTTACTTTCTTGTATTATTTTCATTGCTTGGTTTACTTTCCTAGAATTGCCATGCTAGACTAGGATTGAAACTTAGGGTGCAAAACTTTTTACCGGTAGAATCACAAGGAACACTAGTAGGCACTAGGGGTGAACTTTGGCATGTAGAATTTAATTCTTGCAATTATTTTTTAGAAAAGCCCAATTCACCCCCTCTTGAGCATCTTGATCCTTTCACTACGCCCACTCGGTCGATGGAACCGCTGGGGGACATGTCTGCGTAGCCGCCGCTGAAAACCGTCATCATACCGCGGTTCGTGACCATAGACGCGACTGAGGAGGCCCTCTCAACGCTGGCCTTGGTCGCTCTGGTCAGCGGTAACCGCCCTCCGGTCTCGCTGTCTGATGTACACCAATAGCTCGTCTCCTTCTACAACCTGTCAGCCAACGCGTTCGAAGTCAGCCGATACGCGCCAGAGGACTTCCTTGTGCGCTTCTCGTCGCGCGATGCTCTGGAGGACATCCTCAACGCTCCAGTACCCGTCAGCACACCCTTCTACATGCTCTGGAGGAGATGGCGGCGCCAGTCCATGGCCTCTGCCGGGACCCTGCGCTTCAAGGTGCTCGTGGGCCTGACGGGCATCCCTGCCCATGCTTGGGACGTCGAGTTGGCGGAGCGCATCCTGGGGGTCCTCATGTGCACATCTCGTCGAGGCGTCGGGAACGCTGGCCCAGGACGACCTACACAAGTTCGTCGTTGCAACATGGTGCGTGCACCCCAACTGCATCCCTTAGGAGGAGGCGATGGCCATTCCAGAGCCAGAGCTGCCATTCTTCATCGAGCCTCCGCTCTACTCTGAGTTCAAGTTGCTGCGCTACCGAGTCCGGATCAGTATCATTGAAGTGCAAGATTGGCGCACTCCGCCATCGTCTTCCTTCGACGATCGTCTGGGTGACAACCATGACCCTAACTGGCCAAACGCCGGCCAACACGGTTGCTCCACGCCTTGGCCACGGCGGCACCGGTTCGGGAACGGTGGCGCTGCCGGCGACGCAGCTCCGGACCCAACGCTTGGGCCAAGGTGGGGCTCGACTTTCCAGGAAGCACCAACTGTCGTTGTGGGAGACGTCCATTGCCCAATCTCCGGCTGTTTTCCGCGGAGATTCGGTCCGCCTGGGTCACAGGCACCGCTGTCACCATCCCTATCCCTGTCAGGGATGACATCGCCCATCCACTCAACTGCACCGCGCGGCCTGGAGAAACGGTCATTCCAGGAATTCAAATTTCAAGTGGCATCCAGTCCACACCTGACACCTCAGCGCCCGGATCCGATGCTGCTACTCCTCGAGGAGACTGGACTGCACCGCAATTCGTAGACGGGTGATTCAGGCGCCTTGGACGAGATCAGTGCCCTGGCGTCACCCATGTCGCATACTCAAGCCTGGTGCCCTGCCTAGGTGGCTAAAGACCATGACACCATGCCGTGGCCAAAGCAAGCAAGACAATTCTGCAAAGTTGAATTCGCCGACCGTCGACCAAGTGCCTTTGGACACCCTGCATGGGTTGGGCCAATCTTCTCCTGTCGCAAGTACGCCAAGACAGACATCTCATTGCGTCGGGTACTCCAGTGGGCCAGTTGCGGACCGGGCTGACTGGCCGTGCTGCACAGCCCACACTAAAGAAAATACCGGGGATGGTCGTAGTGGATGTGCCGGCCCAGGAAAAAGAGACCCAGGTCGCAGCGGATGAGCAAGTCTAGGATGGTGGGACTCCGGGCAAGGGACCCCCCGTCAGTCAGGTCACATGCATTAGCGGCCAACCCTCCTGATCATCCCTGACTTCATCAACCAGTTCAGGCTACCACTGGAGGAACCTCTAGTCAAGTCGCCCCCACACCTTCGGGTGTCCAGACGCGAAGACTCCTCCCTCGTCCCCCGCTGGAGCGATAGGCTCGTGGCAAAGTCTGGCTTCCGCGACCTGAAGCCGGAGGTACAAGCCAAGAAAGTCCTACTAAACAAGTGGGAGCCGCGCAACCAGGTCCAGAGCCTCAACTCACCTGATGCATCAATTGCGGACAGGTTCCACAAGACGTTCGCGGAGCCATTGTCAGCGTCCAAGGAGGCAGTCATGCGTGAGCTCTTCTGATGAAGAGTGCGCGCAGGGGCAAGGCGACACTAGTGTCGCATTGAGCGCTGTCGGTTCAACGTCGCTTCGTTGTTGTCTCCTAACAGGCAGCATAGTGCAAGATCTTAGGTTGCATAATTAGTTTCTTAGTTAGTCACGACACCGTGTGTTTCACCGCCTAGCGGTGCCTTTTGTCCGTGTTCACCCCATCACCTTATGGCGCCTTGCTGTGATGTGACGACGGCCGTGTAAAAAGCTTTCTAAACTTCTTAATAAAACACGTGCCTAAGCACGTTCTCGAAAAAAGAAGTAAGAAAAAATGAGCAAGATATTGTATAATCTCTTACTTTACCCAAAGCCCCAAAAGTAATGCAGTGAAAGCACCGTATATCCCCATCAGGGCTACTAATCAGCGAACATTCACTGCAATAAAATTCAGCGAACAGGTAATCCTGCAACTTTCCTATTTTTGGAAAAAAATATTTCCACAACTTTTTCATTTTTTGGAAGTTACAATACATAACTTTTGTGCATAATGTTTTACAGGACATAACTTATAATCACAATTTTGTCAATATAATTTTTAATAATTTTTTAGACAACTTATCATGGTAATTTTTCTATGTAACCTTTGAAATCCAACTTTAGATCATAACTATCAATGGAAAAACTTGTTCATGACAATTTTTCAAATTAACTTTTATAGCATGACTTAACATAATAACTTATATGAATAACATATTTTTCAAATTAACTTTTATAGCATGACTTAACATAATAAATTATATGAATAACATAACCTATACGCATAAGTAACTGTTGTCTAACATCTTTCGAAAAGAATATACACAACTTATCCAACACAATTTCTCTATGTAATTTGTTTGGAGCTAATTCCTCATATAGAAGAAAATTGGATAGATTAAGACAAAAAAATAAAAAAAGAAGGAAAGAAAAAGTAAAAGGAGAAAAAAAAGAAGTGAGAAATAAAATATGACAGAGAAAAGAAAGAAAAATGATGAAAAAAGTGATAAAAGTGAATGGGCGTCAGTCCGTGATCATAACCATAGACAAATTGCTTCGAGCGTAGGGTGAAGGAAATGGAGAAAAGAAACAAAGGCCTTGTTTAGATCCCAAATTTCAACCCTAAATTCCACTATAAAAAAGAAGATTCCCATCACATCAAAATATTGGCACATGCATAGAGTACTAAATGTAGATGAAATTTAAAACTAATTGCACAGTTTTTTTATACTTTGCGAGACGAACATTTTAAACCTAATTAGTCAAAATTTAGACAATTTTTACCAAATACAAACGAATTGGTACAGTGCGTATTTAATGCGCACTGTACCAATTCGGCCGGCCAAAATCGGCATCTAAACACGGCCAAAATATCAAGGCCTCGTTTAGTTACCAGACTCGGGGTGGCCGATTCTGCACAGTGCCACCCCGAGCACTGTAGCACTTTGGTTTTTAGTAATAATTGTCCAAATCTTGATTAATTAGGCTCAAAATGTTCGTCTCGCAAAGTACAATAAAACTGTGCAATTAGTTTTTTATTTCATCTGTATTTAGTACTCTATGCATATATCGGTATTTTAATATGATGGAGAATCTTCTTTTTTATAGTGGAATTTAAGGATGAATTTTGATATCTAAACAAGGCCGAAGGCACCAGAGGAATGATGGATACAGAATGACACGCCCGTACATGCCACAATTGGAAAATCGTTCGCTTCTCGAGAACGTTCGCTAAACTAGAATTGGGTATAAATATAGACCGGTGATTTATACCCAGTCATTCACTATTCCTCTAGATGCTCTAAATCTATATTTATAAACTACAACAGGGTATAAATACTTCATTCATTCTGAATTATAACATATTTTTGCTTTTTAATACGTTATATTTACTACGTATCTAAACATAATGTATCTAAAACAAGGCTAAAATATTTTATAATTTAGAATGAAAAGGATATTTATCATGGGGAAGACTTGCGCCCGAACGTCACCCGCACCTACTGCTCGCCCACGCGCCTGACGCGGTCTCTCTGCATGCGCCAGGATATGGCGCATCGCACTTCCTAGATGCACGCTGCCAACGGAAGGGATGCATGCACCGCGCCTTTTGCCTCCCACTTTGTCTAGGTAGGGCCCACAATGCATGCGTGCAGCTTCTGTCCGCCCGCCGGCAAGCTGTTGCCGCGCCTGCCGACCCGGCCTCGCCTGCTGCTATGGTACGCATGTGCCTATGCATGCATGTGGGGGCCGCCGCGCTCGTTTCGCTTCCCACACACACGCGGGGATCGCTGCACCTAAGGGGACCATCTCCGTCTGCGTCCACTTCCCGCGCAACACTTGCAACATAAAACATTTGCTACAACAAACGTTCGAAGCAGATGAAACATTTACAAACATACACTTGCAACATATGTGTATGACCACTGCACCATATACAACATCTAGATAAAACACTTCCAACATACGTTTGAAACACCTGAAAACATTTGAAACATACAATTGCAACATATGTGTATAGCCAGCGCAACATATGCAATATCTGGATAAAACATTTACAACATACGTTTGAAATAGCTGAAACATTCAAAACATACACTTACAACATATGTGTATAACCATTGCAACATACGCAAATATCTAGATAAAACACGTAGAACATACATTTGAAACAGCTAAAACATTTGAAAATACACTTGCAACATACATGTACAACTATTGCAACATATGTAACATCATATATACTTTTGAAACACCCAGATAAAACATATGCAACATATATTTAAACCATATGAAACATTCAGTTGTAACCTGTGCTCATCTACTTGTTGTCCTCCAATGAAGGTTCGTTGACGCAGAGCTTGACGTCGGCGCGGAGCTCGAGGTCAACCACGGTGGATAGGCAGATGGATCTCAGCCGCGGTGGGAGGTGCGGGCGGCATGTGACGCGAGGCACAAGCGAGGGTGCAAGGCGCGAGGTGCGAGGACAGGCGAGTCGGTCCCATTTAAAAAAGGACGGCCGCCCTAAGAGTATCATTATGGATTTATCATCCCATATGGTATAAAAAAGAACATGGTTGGTAGGTTACAGGCTCCGAGCAAATCAAGAAATATGAACCATTTGCGGTGGAAGAATATTCGATTGGAGCGAACGTCCGTCCAATTAGAATTCGGCCTCCCCATTTTCGTTGCTGCAAAAATGGAATCGGAACGCGAAAGGCAACGAAACCTATCACCAGTAATTCGATCTAGCCCAGGTTTTTTTTACCGACCGGTCACCCCAAACCGCCGGCCTCCGGTTCCGGTTCACCGGTAACCGGTCGGTAACCGGTCGAATTTGAATTTGAATTTAAACGCGCCTTCGGTTCGGTTTGTCACCGGTTTACCGGGCGGTTTGGAGCGGTAACCGCTCGGTTTGAGTTTGGAATTTTCTTTTTTCTTTTTTTTTTCAAACTTCTATACGTATAAATAAATACTAAACGAACTCGAATTTGAAAAATTTTTACACCATTGGCTTCTATAAATCATGAACTATTTTTAGGAAATTTTTCATCATTTTTTGTTTTTTTTCAAATTTTAAATTTGAATTTGGGGGCCTTAACGGGCCGGGACCTGGATTTTTTTTCTTTTTTTTTAAACTTCTATACGTATAAATAAATACTAAACGAACTCGAATTTAAAAAAATTTTACACCATTGGCTTCTATAAATCATGAACTATTTTTAGGAATTTTTTCAGCATTTTTTTTTTAAGTTTTAAATTTGAATTTGGGGAATACCTAACCGGGCGGACCGGAACCGGTCCGGCCCGGTTAGGCCGGTAACCGTGGTAAACCGCGGTTTACCGAGCGGTTTTTTTAACCCTGATCCAGCCCACATCGAACTCACACCCAGCACGAGCAACGGATCCCAAAAATGCACACGGTTTTAGGCCTGGTTTAGATTCCCAAATTTATCCTCAAATTCTTCTATGAAAAAGAAAATTCCTCATCACATCAAAATACCGACACATATATAAAATACTAAATGTAGATGAAATAAAAAAACTAATTGCACAGTTTTATTATACTTTGCGAGACAAACATTTTGAGCCTAATTAATCAAAGTTTGAGTAATTATTACCAAATAAAAACAAAAGCTACACTAATTTGGTGGAGTACACAGTTACACTGGCACCAGCTACACCGCCTATTGCGAAATGACGGGGTCTCCCCGATGCGCCCGTCCCAACGGTCCACCAGATCCTGCCGTCCACCAGCACCCCGCGCGCGCATCCCACCGTTCAGATCGCCCTCGCCTGGCCCGCACCGAGGGCAGAATCGTCCGACGCGAAGCCTCGTCTCCCCCATTTAATCACGGCAAGGGCCGCGGGCGCCGCCCAGTTTGAAATCTCAAATCCTCCTCGCGTTTTCCTTCCCCACAAACCGACCCCGCTCCACGCCTCCACCCCCACCCCCCACCTCTCCCCCGGGCCTTCGCGAGCGGCGGCCGGCGATGGCGGCGAGCAACATCGGCATGATGGACGGCGCCTACTTCGTCGGGCGCAACGAGATCCTCGCGTGGATCAACACCACGCTGCAGCTCGGCCTCTCCAAGGTGGAGGAGGTAAGCAGCGCCCGCCGCTCGGGTTCCTCTTCCGGATCTGTGCTGTTCGCGTTAGTGGTGGATCCGAGGTTTGACTAATCTGTGGGGGAGTATGCGCTGTTCGGGCGGGCTAAAGCTGTTGGGTTCTGTGCGAGTTGCGAGTCCCTGAAAGGCTGAAACCAGTGGTCGATTTCGTGTTCTGCAGGCGGCGTCGGGCGCGGTTGCGTGCCAACTGATGGACGCGGCTCATCCTGGTGCCGTGCCGATGCACAAGGTCAATTTCGACGCCAAGAATGAGTACGATATGATCCAGAACTACAAGGTCCTGCAGGATGTGTTCAACAAACTCAAGATCACGAAGGTGAGTGAAATCGATTGAACCAGGTTGCTTCCCTCGTATTTCATGCTCTGATTGTTCAGTGCCGATGAGAGTTTATTCCAGTTATGTGATGTGACATTTGCACATGTTATGCAGTAGTTTGAAGCAGTTATGTGATGTGACATATGCACTTGTTATGCAGTTATGTGATTGTTCAGTGCTGATGAGAGTTTATTCCAGTTAGGATCCTAATTTTTCTTGTTTCCCTTGCTAGTTTGAAGCAGTTTGACGATGCCGTACTTTTTGTGCTCTAATTTTTGCACCCTGTGTTGTTTGATAGCTTTAGAATCTGACAAGAACAATGAAACACTCTACAGTCTGCATTGCTTTGTTGGTCTCTGTTATACTTTGTAGCAAAGTAGTTTTTCTTGTTTAGGTTACTACTTACTAATTCTTGCTCTATATAGCCTTTTGTTGCTACTATGATCTTATTTTTATTGTTTCCTTTTGTTAATGGTTGCAGCACATAGAGGTGAACAAGCTTATCAAAGGAAGGCCACTTGACAATCTGGAGTTCATGCAGTGGATGAAACGATATTGTGATTCTGTCAGTGGTGGCTTCATGAGCAAGTAATCAATGACCTGGTCATTAGAATTTTAGCCTGTAGCTCATATAAGGCTTTGAGTGTTTCTCAGTATTATATTAACTTTATTGCCACCAATTGTAAGAGAAGAAATTCTCTGAACGCTCCCTGTTCTTTTTTTGACATACACAGCTACAATGCTTCTGAGAGAAGGGAAAGCAGCAAAGGGGGGAAGGATACCAACAGAAGGGCATCTGTGCCCTCTCACACACCGGCCAAGTCTGCATCGACAGGTCACAAGGCTCAAGCTTCACATGGTGCTAAGCGGGCAAGCGGGCAGACGGCTAGTGCACCACAACGCAGTGCTAAGCCAGCACCTGCCAACTCTGGTGGACCAGCACCAGCTTATGATGAACAAGTGAGCCTTATTAGTCAGTCTGTGTGAATGTTTCTGCTAATTTCTTCTCAATTTCCAATTTATGACGACTTGTGTGAATGCCATGGTTTGCAGATAACTGAGCTGAAGCTCCTTGTTGACAGCCTGGAGAAGGAGAGAGATTTCTACTTTTCCAAGCTGCGGGACATCGAGATACTGTGCCAGAACCCTGAGGTTGAGCATGTGTCGGTGAGTACTTGTTGTGCGGCTATCATCTGAAATCCTTCTGAACAAGTACTGTTTTCCTGTTGTATTGTATCCATTCTTCAGAGCTGTATCGTGATGATGATGATGGTTGGTTGTCTTCTGGTCTCAGGTCCAAGCTATCCAGAACATACTCTACACATCAGAGGAGGACTCTCAGCAGCAGCCTCCGGCCCTGAGCCCCATCATGGAGGCGTCCGAGGAGAGGCCGAAGCAAGAGACGGCGCACAAGAGAAAGAGCATCTTGGACCTGGACGAGTTTGGTATGTCATCCAGCTCAAGGCAGAGGCTCTCCGACATCTCGGACGTGCAGCTGTGTGGATCCCCGCTGACGAGTTTCAGCTGAAGGAACTGAACTGTCATTGCTACAAAATGGGGCTTGTCATTGCTGTCACGACTTGGTCCTTCTGAACTGGGGTGTCTCTGGTCTCTGTTTATTTGATTGGGTTGGTTTGTGGTTTCATCTTTCATGTGTTGTGTGGTGGTGTAGTGTCGTGTGTGCTTAGCAAGGTATATTGATCTGAGTTATCTGCCACAGAATTTGTGGCCATTTGCTACCCATTCCTGCTACGTTGCTCTGTTGGATTGAACTGTTTGTCTGGTGGTGTCAGGGTTAAGCACTCAGCGGGCCGCGGCCCACGTCCACCCGTTCCAAGCTTTAACCAATGCCAGACGCTCAGCCCGTGTGCAACATTGCCCTAGTACTGTTGTGTTCCGAAATTTAGAGCCTGCTCAAGTAATTTCCGCTAATACTTGCGATCCCCAAAAAAGCAATGTGCAAGCAAGCATCAAAGTGGGGCGCTCTGAGTCCGAGCTCGACAACGGTTTCCAGTTTCTTGAGCTGTGATGCGCATGCCATTTTGAATTAGGAAAAAGTCTATATCACCCCCTGAAGTATGGGGTGGTGTCCCCCTCAAGTATGAAACAGTCTAATTTACCCCTGAACTTTCCAAAACCGTTTACTTTACCCCCTAGGGCAGTTTTAGACGGCGGTTTGCTACAGTAACCATGGTTTTGCTACAGTAACCGAATCTTAAAAAAACATAGTAAATCACAGAAAAATCGTAAAATAGAAAATCTAATTTTGTTGGACTCCACGTGAGTAGATCTACACAATGAACATATAATATGGTGTGCTTTAATACAAAGTTTTTGCTGTAGCTTTAAATTTATTAGAAACTCACGTGAGTTTGTACAAAGCATACCATATTATATGTTCATTATGTAGATCTACTCACGTGGAGTCCAACAAAATTGGATTTTTCATTTTATGATTTTTCTGTGATTTACTATGATTTTTTAAAGATTCGGGTACGGTAGCAAAACCATGGTTACCGTAGCAAACCGCCGTCCAAAACTGCCCCAGGGGGTAAAGTAGACGGTTTTGAAAAGTTCAGGGGATAAATTAGACTGTTTCATACTTGAGGGGGTAAATTAGACACCACCCCATACTTCAGGGGGTGATGTAGACTTTTTCCTTTTGAATTACCACTGCAATGAACTCAAAACACCCCTCTCATTTCTCTCTCTGCAAAGAAAATGGAAGCAACGCACACAGTATTTCGTAGTTACACACCAAGTAATTTTGTACTTGACTGAAAATCTCGAGAAAACCAGCAAGAGCAACCGGCTACAATCAGTCCTACGAATTTTGTACTCTTCCCTGTGCTTGCAGGTTGCCAATGCAACAATGCGAATCGCATACTCTTCTCATCGATTGACGACCCCGAGCTAGAGCCAGAAGCTCAGCCATGCCTGACAGCAGCAGTTGTTGCCGACGCTGGGCGAGAGGGCATATAGGAGAAACATTTTATCTGTTGCGACAATGCTTTTTCTATATGCTGAAATATTTTTAAAGTGTTCGCATAAAGCAATTTGTAACAAACATAATATACCTATACAAAAGATATGCTTGAGTTGATCTCCGTGAAAAGGAGTTGATCTCCGACTATTTGGATCCCCTCTGATGAGTTTCAACTAAAGGAGTTGTGGACTTGAGGTTGGTTGCTGCAGCCTGCAGGGCATTTCTCCGTTGGATTGGGGGGTTGTTTCGTCTGTTGTATGGCGCTTTCTTTTTTCAAGGTGTCAATCCAAACAATGATACTAAAAGTGACCAAATGCAAAAAAAAAAGCATAATGTCAACCAAATGGGTGGAACCTGAATGTACTTTTTCAGACCTTGCTGCCTTCACGTAGTATAATTTTTGAAGGATCTTGGACCTTTTTTTCGCTTTTGGCTTTCTACTTTTCCAAATGGGTGGAAATAGAGAGATATTTCACAACTGTGTTGAGAGAGATACAAATAGAGGTGGTTTCATAGTTGTTTCAACCAAACAATTTGCAACTTTTCTACAGCATATAGCTCGTAGTAGCTTTTACAAAGCTCACAGCTCACGCTAGCTTTTCAATAACTTACAGATGAACCAAATAAACCCTAAGGTTTTTTTGTCATGTCCCTAGAGTAGCATTAAATTGAGGCGTAAAAACAATCCTTAAAATGCATTTGTATGTAGTGATATTTCCTAATCACTAGACAATTTATTTATTTGAGTCAGTGTCTATAGGAGTGGAGCTCAACATGTGAGTATGGTTTTCTTCTAGTCTTGGGTATCCAACACAGGATATATCAAGATATATCCCGGGTCTCTCTCTTTCTTTCTTTCTTTTTAAGTTTCTATGCGAAGCCAATAAAAAAAGTTTAGGGTAAAGTCTATTCTTCAACCTTCAACTTTCACGGTAGGAATTATGAAATCGGATAACCAACTATCAAAACCAGACAAATTTAGTCCTCTTCCTATTTTTAAAGGTGGTTTTCTATTTTCTAAAAAATAATTAAAATATAGCTTTATCTCTAAAAATTAAAATTCATAACTAATTTCTTTTAAATCAGAAAAATATGAAACTAATACCCATTTCTCTAAAGTGCTATCTATTTGTTTGTGATCTATTTAGTGTTATTTGGAACTTGTTTATTTATGTTCCTATTACTTTATTGCTCGTAGTTGTGCTTATTGATAAGATCCAAATAACTCCTAATAGAACACCAGCATATAGATAACATTTTTTTTGAAGAAAATTAGGGCTTGCTTGGTTTGTGACCAAATTTTGCCATGCCAAAGATTTGGCAAGGAAAAGTTGGGCAAAAAAAAGTGACATACATTTGGCAAGTCAAATGTGAGAGGTTGATAAGTTTTGACAGCAAACCAAATGATAGCTAAAATCATGGCTTGCTAAATCTTTGGCTTGGCATATTTTAGAAGCCAACCAAGTATGCCCTTAATACTAATTTCATATTTTTACACTGAAATAAACAATTATAGTTTTCTAGAGATTATAACTTGATTTTATTATTTTTAGAAAATAGAAAACCACACTCAACAACTCAAGTAAAAATAATAATCTGACAAAGAATCACACAATTGTCAAAACAATTTCCACGTATAAAAGGGCCGGAGCACATTCAGAAAAAAAAAGAACAAGTAAATAATCCATAACTCTGTAACCATACATCAAATTCTCCAATCAAGCATGCATGACTCTAAATTCTAACAACTCTATCTCCCCATTAGAGCACCACAGTATATATCTTCACTAACGTGCCAACATCACAGTCCAGGACACTGATTGAAAAAAAAGCAATCCACAAGTGCTCACCTTGGAGTACCTGAAGAACGACAACTTAACGAGTTCAGGTAGGATCGGATGTCGAACCTCCTCATTGATGCCGATCCCGGTGTACTTCCTCACAGCCTGAAATGGACCACACTGACACCTCAGAAGTCAAAACCGCACAACTAAATCAACCCCCCTCGGCCCCTCCCCCCAAACCAGCCAAGGCAAATCACAATACCAATGGAAGAGATTCTCTTACAGGGCAGCCGCAGCCTCCTGGTGGAGAGGAGGGTATGCCCCAGAAGCTATAATAGCTCACGGCCACAAGGAGGAGCGCCACAATGAGGGCACTGGCCGCCGCGTACCACCACCTAACGCCCCGTCACTTCATGCCTCCGCCCACACTAGCCGTGGTGCCGTTCGTCGCTGGAGCAGGGTCCATAGTCATCACCGCGCGTCCGCACCAGCGCAGAACCTTCCGGAAGCGAGATCTCAAAGGACTCGAATGGCGGTCGTCTAGTGTGGAGACGTGCTGCCGGACAGGGGGCCTTGGTAAAAGGGACGGCCCGGCCCGGCCCGTGTTCAATAAGGCACGACAAATCTAAGGTCGGGCCTGCATGACCCGATTATTAATTCCTTGGCCCTAAAAAAGGTTTCGCTTTTTCTTGGCCTCTTTAGTTTTGAAACTTACAAATTTTGCCCAAAATCTAACTTTTGTTCTTTATTTGGCCCTTCCGATAGATTTTAACCAACAATGTTAAGTGGTGCATGAATTAACGCATTTACCCCTGGGCAAGATAAGCAAAGTTAAGTTCGGTTGAAAACTTTAACAGAAATGCTACATGCAGAGCGTTCGTGCACCCAGACGCCCCTTCCTGGGCCTGCATACCAGCCCAATGGGCCTTTGCTTTGTGCCCGCTCGTTTTTTATTACGATATCCGTGTCCGTCTCTTCCGTTTTGCCGCTTGGATAAGGAAAGGAGGAGACTAGTGACTTGCTCCGCTCTGCTCCGCACCGAGATACGATGCATGTTACAAGCGTACATTTCAAATGTTTCAGATGTTTTAGAGGTATGTTGCAAGTGTTTCATAAGAATGTTGCAAAAGTAGATCGGGCTGTTGCACGTGTTACAATAGGCTATACACGTATGTTTCAAGTGTATGTTTCAAATGTTTTAACTGTTTCAGACATATGTTGCAAGTGTTTAATTTAGATGTTGCAAAACTAGATCGGGATGTTGTATATATATGCAATTGTTTCAGGTATTTTCATACATATGTTACAAGTGTTTCACCTTGATGTTTGCATATTTTTGTAAGGCTGCCTTTTTGTAATGGCTACACGTGTGTTTTCAAGTTTTTTCTGGTGCTTTGCAAGTGTTTCATATGTATCTTGCAAGTGTTTCAGCTGTTTTGAACGTATGTTGCAAGTGTTTCACCTAGATATTGTAAAAATAGATCAAGTGTTGCATATGTTGCAATGCGCAATGAGAAGCAGTGGCGGCGTGAGCAGTCCCTGCGCGCGGTCTGGCGGCGTGGGCGTCGTCCAGGTGGCACACAAAATGCAGGCTCAGGCGGGGGCGTGCTAGCCCGAGCACAGAAAATAGGAGTGCAGCGCGGGTGTCCGGACGAAACGGGCATCTGGGCGCTAGCACTGATGAAACTTGAAACACCGGGATATATGATTAGGTCAGTATTCATTATTGTTGTTGTGGCTTGATTGTGAGTGTATCCGAAAACGAATGTGTCTCTTCTTCCTTTTCAAAGAATCAAGAATTAAAGCAATAAAGATCATGAACAATCGAACTGTGAGCTCTTCAACTGGCCTAATGGATCAGATCGGTCATAAGAACGACTTAAATGCAAATATGCAAGAGTTCACAAATGTTGTACAAGAAAACTAATTATGTCTCAGGGGTGTTTGGTTCACTCCTTACCTCCTAAATCTTGTCTCATTTAGTCACTTTTACCCAAACACTATGATTAAATGAGACTAAAAAGTGCATTAGCCAACTAGTCAAGTGTTGCTAAATGAGATTAAAGCCCACCTTTTAGTCACTTTGCAGCCAAACACCCTGACTAAAAGGGACTACAAGGCCCCAGCAAACTAAACATGGGGGGTGATTAAACTTTAGGAACTGGTTTAGGTGACTAAATTTTAGAAGGTGTGAACCAAACACACACCCTCATTGCCTTTTTTCGAGGAAAAAATGGTAAGCTGGATGTTCACCAAGAGAGAGAGAGTACAAAAAGAAACCATGACGTAGGCAACCAATCTGAAAAGGCCAAGAAAAAAAGTAATGTCTTTAAACGTGTTAATGAAAACAGCACATACTCTGGTCACCAAAGAAGAACGAGAGCTAAAAGCATCATCAAACACCAACGGCAACAGCCAAAGCATCTCATTGTAACCTTCCGCAAACCATCAACCACCAAAGCAGATATTAGTAACATCCATGAAGCGAACTTAATACAACCAGGTGTATTGCTTCAATAGTCAGAGAGTATTTTCTTCCCAATAAATAGAAGATCATCCGTTACTTCATTCTCTCGATGTTGCTCACTCAGCTAGTACCTACGAATGTAGGACTACCAGCCTTATCAAGATTACTCAGTACAAAATGATAAAAGGAAACACACACTTACTACCAATTTAAAAAATACGAGGTTAGCATGGCAACTATGCACTGAATTCTATCAAAAAAGGGACTAAACATGTCTAACAATGAAGCAAGGTAGCGAGTAAATAACAACCTTCATCGTGAGTCCATCTACAAATCAATCTTTTTAGCCTCTAATCTTATGACAACTACAAGCACCTAACTTAAATCAAGTACAATGAGAATTTTGTAACGAGCAACTCTCCTGAGAAAATAAGGTAATCTCTAATCTACAAGACAGGCTCTAACGAAAAGACTATGGAAGAAGATCGCCAATCAACCTTCTGATGACCTGAGGTCTTGTAAAGCAGCGGTAACCTGTTCCCGCACAAGTTCAATCCTCTTTAGATAAACCTCAAGCTCCAGAATTTGCTGCTGCCTCCACTTATCATCACTGGGCATTCCAGGGTTTGGGACAGCAACCCCTAAACCAAGACCAAGAATGTCGAAGCCGCCAATGCCGCCGAATCCTGTGCCAAGCCCCAATCCGAATCCAGTCTGCCCAGCGAAGGTGACAGAGCTGATGAACTCCTTCAGTAACGGTGACATGATACTCCTGATAGCCTCCTCGGTGGCGCCACCGGCGCTCACTGGCATGGGCGAAGGGGTCGCCGCCGCTGGTGATACAGTTGGCACTTGCAAAGGAGGCGGCGGTGCAATTGCCGGCGCTAAATTCTCGACAGCAACAACAAGCCGGTCCTCAGCCGCATCAGTCAGCATCAGCGCGGACGTGGCTGGCAATGCTGGGGCCTCCAGCTCTTGCGCAGTCCTCCTCCGAACGCGCCGGCCTCCCCTGCCCCTCTGCGTGGGCGTGGGCATGGGCGTGGACGCGCTCCCGCCGCCGCCGCCGCCATCCTCCACCGCAGCGGCGGCCACGGGGTTGATGTCATCCTCGTCGGAGGCGTCGGCCGCGCCGCCACCTTCGCCGCGCCTGAACGCGGGGCGCCAGATGTTCCGCGCGACGTCGTAGATGGCGCCCTCGTGCGTGCTCCGGAACGCGAACGCGGCGCCCTGCGCCGCGACGCGCGCGGCGCAGACGCGGTACTTCTTCTTGAGGCGGCGCAGCTTCTCGATGAGCTGGCTCTTGGTGAAGTCGAAGGAGAGGCGGCGGCGGATCTCCTCGTAGAAGGGGCCCGTGTCGTACTGGTGCGACGCGAACGTGGTGCCCCGGCGCGCCGTGAAGTCGAGGAAGCCGCGCAGGATGAGGAGCTCCTCCTCGTCCGTCCACAGCCGCTGGAACAGCCGCCGCGAGTCGTCCGCGGACGAGGCGCCCGCGGACGGACCCTGCGGCTGCGGCGGCGGAATTGCGCCGGCGGGCTCGGGGGCGGGAGCGAGAGGGTGAGGTGGGACCGAAGCTGCGTCGGGGAAGGGTAGAGGATCCTGGCCCTGGGGATTGGCGACGTCGGAGTTGGAGGCATCGGTGTCGGTGCCCTCGTCGTCTTCGTCGCCGCCGGCGGAGGAGGAGGCCGCGGCGTCGTGGGGGTCGTCGTCGGCCATGGCTGGGTTGGGTTTGGGGTCGGGAATGGATGGAGAGGGGTTTGGTTGGAATCGGTTACCGGATAGGACTGGGTCCAGCTGCTGCGTGGCACGAGGCCACGAGGCGTTGCCCGCCACCAACCTGCACTGCACGCGGGCGGCGAGAGAGTCATCGGGTCCGCGTCTGCAGCCTGTCCGGTGGTCTTTCAGGCGACGATCACAGAGCCGCGGAGGTGCAGTTACCGGATCATTCAACAGGTAAAGCTTCTGTTCACCTGGTGCTCCATCTAAAGTATAAGCCCGACTGCCCGTGCATAGATTGTTCTTTGCAATCACAGTTCGCTGTTTGGACTATAATCCATGCTAATTACCGTTCAAAAAAATAATCCATGCTAATTTTGCTGCCAAGACTGCCGCACTAATCTTGCCCATAAGGTGTCTGAAACAATGCCTGAATGAGCACCACTGAACATTGGGGTTCCTTTTGCACACTAGGTGCTCAAACAAAATGCCGAGGCAGCAAGAACCCGTGTATAGAAGCCAAAAATGGCAGCATAGGGGGTTAACATGCAACATCCACATTCAAAGAGTTTGAAACGGTTCGAACTGAAAGGTGCAAAGAAAATGGGAATTCCCTGGATGGGCACTCAAAATTGCTAGTTTTGTAACTATCCAGATTGGGATGCTCAAAATTGCTTGTCCAGTCTGGCAATTTGTGGTTTTAGTTGCAATATATTCAGCGTTTGGATCAGCATGACATTTACATACTTTTTTTATGCATTTTGCACACCAGCCTGAGTATTTTGATGCATAGTGTCTCGATGTTACTCACTGATACCTATTGTAATTGGGAGGTAGCATATTGCTCACAAATTTGTTTTCTGCTTCGAGATCTGGTACAATCAGTGCTGGTCAATTGCTATTCATATTTTCTCAATCAAGCATCACCACTGGAGATTGAAAGCTGTCAACTTTAGACTTGCCAATCTGATCCAGTCTCCTTAATAAAATCTGTAGAACAAATGATTGATAGAACCTTCGCCGTCTTTGAAAGCCAAGCTTTCCTCAATTCCTCTCTTTTCTTTCCCTTGGAATGCAATGGGTTCGGATGTTATTTTGTGGATTTGTTTTTGCAAATCAATTGATTGCTTTTAGAATTTTCTCTAGGTGTATAGCAAAATATGTTCAGTAAATGACACAATACATGAGTTAGTGTATTGTGATCGTTTTATGATCCTTTCAGACTCCTGTTGTTAAAGACAAATTCTGTTCCTTCAGTACTTTTCTCAGGGAAGAAAGTGTAGAAAGGTGCTCCAGAGTTAGAACAATTGTCAAATCCAGCAGAGAAGCTGAATCTGTGCACCAAAGAAGCTCAGGATAGGGATGGCACTCCGGAATGCATTGGGATGGTCAGAAGGGGAGGTGATGCGGCCCCAGTCAAAGCCTTGCTCGCGGTTGATGAGTCAGACTGCAGGCATCTTCTCCACTGGTGGCGCCCTTGCTTTCTGGGTGCTGTGCCGCCTTCATTACGGTCATGACTCCGATCCATCTAATCACCTGCTTTTAAGTATTTTTGTTCTGCCATTCAATGCATCGTAGCAGCCGATTAAGCTTGTTTGTTGTCTCCTCACTTCCTCAGTGTGCTTCGAGAGAATCAGAGGTTAAACCTTTGTGCTGCCTGACCCATGCGTATATTGTACAGGTCCGAAAATAACAGTCCCAAGGAGCCTCAGGTGGGCGTCATGCGGAGCGATCTCAATGAGCTTAACATCAGCCCTGCTTGTGCGGTCCCTCAGCCCGGAGTGTGAACCTCAGAATATAGCTGCTTACGACAAACCTGAACGCAAGACTGAATAGCATCAACAAGGTTCAGGCCACTGCTACTCTCCCTATCAAATTATGTGGTTTGCTTGATTCAGTCGAGGATATACTTGTATGTCCCTTTGTATGATATGTATTTTATGCATCATATCGCCATGTTAAGTGAAGAACTACTTGCCTTTTGTTTTGCTACTATATGCAGACCAGCACGGGTTTGTGCGTGAGGTGTAGAATCAACGTTGATACCTGTTGCGAAACTGCAAACCGATACTACTTTACCTTGGTAGAATCAATGTTCCTCCCTCCATCGCGCCTCCCGGCCGCCTGCCTTCCTCCCTCTCCGTTATGTCTCCGGCTCGCTGCGGTCTTCTCCAGCTTGTCGGTCACCTTCTTCATCGGAGCAGTGACAGCTTACGGTAGCATGAGATCCGGAGCGCCACCATCCAGCGCCGCGCCGCCATCCACCTCGCCCGTCGCGGAAGGGAGGTAGGGGAGGCCTACGCCTGCGCCTGAGGAGGCTTGCGCTTGCAACTGCGCCTGCGCCCCCATCCACCTCGCGGTGTCGGCAGAAAGGGGAGGCTTGCGCAGCCGTAGCTCTCCACCAAGTAGGCCATGGTCGCCGGCGACGCCGTGTTTCAAATGTTTCAGGACGTTTTTCATATATGTTGCAAGTCTATGTTTCAAATGTTTTAGATGTATGTTTCAAGTGTTTCGTACGAATGTTACAAAAGTAGATCGGGATGTTGCATATGTTGTAATGGTTGTATAAGAATGTTGCAAGCGTTTGCTCTCAATGTTTCATCTATTTTTTCGTACCTATGTTGCAAGTGTGTTTATCTGGATGTTGCATTTGTTGCAAGTGTGTTTATCTGGATGTTGCATTTGTTTCACACATATGTTCCAAGTCTTTTATCTGGATGTTGCATAATATTTGCAATGGTTTAAATGGTTTTCAAGTGTTTTTTGCAAGTGTTTAAGAGGCATGTTTCAAGTGTTTCACTATCTTCTTTTGTACGTTTGCAAACGTTGCATATGAATGTTTCAAAAGTAGATCAGGGTGTTGCACATGGAAATACACGAGGGAAGAGGGAAGGGCGCGAGCGGTCCCCCGAGTGCGGTTTGGCGGCGCGGGCGACGTCTGGGATGGCGCAGGCCTGCTGCCGAGGCACTCGCTCGTAAGTCTGACGCTGGTTGGGGCGCTCACTCACTTGTTGCACAAGTACTGTCCAACACTAGCACCCGGATCGGACGTCTGGATGATAGCAAGTCCGATTTAATAAAGCTAATTTGATGTTGTAGACCGCACATTTTTTTTTTATAAATTTGGTCAAAGTTAGATAACTTTAATATAGGATGAATTGAAGTAATGCGAAACAAAATGAGTAGATTGTTCTCGTCTTGACGTCACATGTGTTTATAGAATTAGCGTTATGTGGAGCACTTTTGGCTTGACAATATTTGCTTGAAAAAAAGGAAATACGCCAATCAGAGATGTGCAGATTGATATCGCGACTGCTAAACCAAATTCGAGTACAAGAGAGAAGAGACCCCACTGTTTCCTGTATGTATTGGTCGAATTAGACTCGTGCTTGCAGTAGTACTTGAGTCCGTTTCCAACTGTGCTTCGCAGACGACATAATCATCTGTCCACGCTTTGATTTCTCTCGTCCCCTTCACGTAATCACGTAGCCACAGGCTTTCAACGTACTTGCAGCTAGCGTTTCCCGAGCGCCCGAACGAATCTGCAAGCCGCCTAGTTGTCAGGCGCACAGCAATGTGCTGGCGAACGACGTGGTGCCTGCCCGGCCCGGCGCCGCCGCTGCGCGCGGACTGCGCCGACGACGGCTACGAGGAGCTGCCGGTGTCACTGCCGCCGCACGTACCGCGGGGGCTGTCGAGGGACGACGCGCCGAGCGCAGGCGGGGAGGCCACGACGTTAGCTGTGGAGCAGGTGGTGGCGCCGGCGTCCAACGGCGGCTTCGGCATCGGAGGAGGGGCGTGGCTCGCATTGGTCTGCGCGTCGTCCGTCTACGCGAAGGTGGCCGGTCCTTCCCAGTCGTAGGATATTACTGATCTAGCCGGGTCATAGGTGCAGCGGTTTAATTTGCAAGTCGTGTCAGGTGTTAGATTACTCAATTCTCCGTCCGTTGGCATCATGAATTGGCCTAATTCGGGCCGGTTTGCTAGATAAACCAGGCTAGTTTTCTAGGTAAGGCCAGTTTTACTTTGTTGAATTGCAGAATGAACCCCCATTATTATGTTTTTTTTTGTTGAGACAATCGAAATGCATATATATATTTAATACCTAATTTAGGGTTTAGACGAGAATATTATGGTTTCAGAAAGATCCACACTTGTGCAAACCAGCTATGTTGGTTTTGACCGTGTAATCCAAATTAGAAGTTATATTTTGGCATGGATTTTGTAAAAGTTTTGATTTGTAATGGTCTAAGTAAATCCACCCTATCTAAATCATTTGGAGAGTCATTTACATAAGATCGCTTTCTATACGCACTCTAGAGAGCCATTCTCATTATCTATCTTTAGCTAGCGAGAAATCTGAAATAGAGGATGGCTATATCTTGATAATCAATTAAAGAAGCTGTTGAAGGGTATTTTTTCACTAATGTAGAGAGTCTCTTAGAGTTGCTTTAAAGGATCACTGCTAATTGATGCCATCCAATCGTAAAAAAAATCAATCTATAATCCTATTACCCTTATTCTCCTTCCAAACTTGTTGTTCTTCCTTTGTCTCCATGGCAACTAAAGGCGTTTTAGTGGCCCACCAATGCTAGAGAAACCTAAGGCGGGCTTGTCTCGACGAGCATTTTGTTGTTCTATCAGTGATTCTAACAAAACTAGACTAACCAATTTCTCAAATGAACCATGGTTTTCTTGAGGAAAATCCACAATATAAAAGCAAGTTGTGATAATCCCCAGTATTCCTCACGTGTACCTAGGTGGCTTAGGTCTCAAGTGAATAGACCCTTCCAAAGTTTCAAGATTTCATACTAATTTACATTATATGCTCAGTCGAGAGCATAAAATGGACCAACTAAATTTGTGTCCAATTGAAAGGAGTAAGTTGGTCATTTTGATATGTCTATTAGCCAAGACTATCGAAATATGGTAAACCGAGTAATGGTCGGTCATTTCCCGTCACAGTATACTAGTCTTTTTTTATAAGAACTTTCATTAGTTAAGAGCATCTTACAAGAGTTAGGCCAGGGGGGCCCACGATACATTCTAGAGTGTCGGATGAACTAGGCATCTAGTAGAATGCAAAGAGTGGGTAGATATGTCTTGGCTTCTATGGATCTTGAGGACTATGTAAATTGTATGTAAAATGTGATGTTTAAACTCCTAAATAGTTGGATGGGTATCCGAGAAGCTTGAGCTTGGTTCGCCTGTGACTAAGAAGTGAGGCCATCATCTGGATGTCACAGATGAAGTTGAACCAAGGAAGCTAGAGAGTCTGGGTTGTAAGTGCATGTAACCTTTTGGTGGATTGAATAATAACATGATTAAAGGTCTAACACATTTGCTAAGTATTGAATATAAATTTGTTTGTATGACATACACTTGAGATATGGATTATTGTATGACTCAGAGTTGTTCAACAAGAAGACAAACTTGAGGGTATTCCATATTATGTTGTAATAAAAGCCAAAATGATATACTGTTGTGGAAACAATCTAGTTCAAGCAGAAGCCAACAATGCAATGGATTTGATGAAATGGCTTATATGTTATGGATATCATCGTATCATATAAAGCAAGTGTATTTTAGAATGTCAGCGAGACATAAGGTTATACATATCAAATGGTCTCATTTGAAGAGCTTGCTAGGAAATCAAGGAAGATCAAGGTGAATTTCATGGAATAGATCTGAATGTATATTTACCATTGGTTCAGATCATTGTGTGGCTTGGGTTGGCTTGAGAGGGTGAAGATAGCAAGGAAAGGGCTTCGAAAGACCAAGCAAGGGTGAAAGACAAGAGACAGCTTGGGCACTGATGGACCATGACTAGGGTGAAGAAGAGAGTATTTGCATTGAGTCTTGACACTAATCAACCTATGAGAAGTCACATTGTGAGGAGGAACAAATCATTTTTGGATTATTTGAAGAAGTGACACGGAGACATGACTTGAACTCAGATGTGTGAGATGGTTCATGTGGGGGTATTAACTCCTATACCCCTACGGCTAGACTTAGGCTGGTTCAGACCAGTGGGCCCGGCTCATGAGAAGGATGACGCGCGACCCAGTCGATCTGCTCGGCGTCCCATACAAGGAAGGAAAGCAAACTTAGAGATCAAGCAAGATCCTGGTCGGTTAGAATAGGAATTCTTATCCGGCCAGCTATGACAATTGTAACCGACTAGGATTAGTTTCCAGATTTGTAACCCTGCCCCCAGACTATATAAGGAGGGCAGGGGACCCTCTCAAAACACATCTCATTACACCTCTCCATACAGAGCAATACAATCTGACGCAGGACGTAGGTATTACGCCCTCACGGCAGCCGAACCTGGATAAATCCTTGTGTTTGTCTTGCGTCACCATCTAGTTTGTAGCTTGTGCACCTGTCTGCCGACAATCTACTACCTTGGGCATACCCCTCGATAGATTGCCGACCATATCTCGTTGATAGTTCAAATTCACGTGCTCAAGATGGCTATGCTTAAATGGATGAAAAAGTTGGTTGCTACCCTCAAGCTCTAAAGATTGGAAGAAACGACATTTGAAGAGAATTGGAGTTCAAGTGATTTGAATTCAGTTTTTATTTAATCTTGAGTTCATAGGTATGCCATACTATCAAGAGCGATGCAACATGATGATGACTGATTAGTCTATAGTGCTCAAGTTGACCATGTGAGATATGAGTGAGAGCCTTGTGGTAACTAACCCTTAGTGTGCTGTGACAAGTCATTGGACTAGTCCAATGTGCACACCGACGGATCAATCCGGTATGAGCAAGGGTCACAAGTTTTTAGCTTGGTCTCTCAATTTTGCGCACCATCAGAAGTTTGACATTGTGCACAAAGTTCTTGAACTAACTTTGTGTATTGGCTTTGCCTGTTAGGTTCAAACCCTACATAATCGATCAAAACATCAATGTACTACCCTCTTCTTCTACCTTTAGCTCTTTCAACCCTCGTTGTCCAGCACCTTTCTCGACGAGATTTGTTGGCATTCTAGGTGGCCTTGTGGATCTTAGGGCGACCCCATTGTGCTTCTCCTCGATGGATCTTCCCAGAAGGTGTTGATGACTTTTTGGGACAAAAACGAGTGTTGAATCTATATAGCCGACCCATTGGTTGGCCTTGCTATTTTGGACTTACCTCGCTGCATGTCTAGGCAATGTCTGGCCTTGAGTGATCTAGGCCTAGTGGTGTGTGATCAGAATCTGCTTTGACAAATACGTTTTGGACTTTTGGACAACAAGCATCAAGCCAAAGTTCACAAAACTTACTACTTGCTTGAACTTTGGAATTTTAAGCTTGTTTGAACTTTGGGATTTTAAGCTCAAATCTGTATGTTTGCCTAACTTTGGAGTTTCATATCTCACCAACTGATGATCAAATCACCTGAGAGAAACAATAAATTTAGCCTTATATACCCTCTATAACTTTTATTAAACCTGGTTATTAGGACCTGTTTGGAAGAGCTTCGTCTCTAAAAAATTACATTTGGAGCACCAGCTCCATATTGAAATGTGAAGCATAGTAGCAACTCCTGATCCACTAAGGCTAAGTTTTAATCTTTTGCTCGAGACAAGCAAAGGTTAAGCTTGGGGGATCTCATTGATGGTAAAAATGTCACACTTTTACATATCCAAGACGTCATCAACAGGTCTCTGAATAAAAGGAAAATGAGCATATCATGAGGATATTTTATCAAATAACAAAGTTCTACATGTACCTAGAGTATTTCTATGCAACGTATGTCATTATGGAAAAATGGTGCCAGTGGGCCCACACTAGGAGGGTCCCACTACCCCCAATCCTGTGTGGATCAAGGAAACACACTCCCAAGCATTTCTAGCCCTTGAATGGAGATTGTGCTTTCTTTGGACAACTCAAGTTCAAAGCACATGGATTGGATGGCCCACACATCAAGAAATTGACGTGATCAAGTGTCCCATACTTCACAAATCCACTCAAGATGGTGCCAAGAGGGACCCCCACAAGAGGTGATGGCCTCCCCCCATTTCCTTCTACCGCCTCCACCAGCTGCCATGCAAACAAACACAACTTTGACACATCTCCACCGTGCATTTTATGACAAATTGATCAAGCGGTTGAGGAGGAAAGCACTTGATTCATGGGGCCACCTCCAACTCATATAAATAGAGGGTCACAGCCCCTCTCCATTCATGACTCAAGGGAAGAGATACACAAGAAGTAGAGAGCTCCATTGTATTTTAGTTTAGTAGGATAGTCTAGTGTGAGAGTTAGAGTAGAGCTGAGTTTTACTCGGGTTTCCAAATCTGGAGGGCAAGATATTACTTTATTCAATATATAATCTTTCTCTAATTTACTTAGTATTACTTTGTGCAACATATATCTCTGTGATAGTGTTGTTGTGGTTCCCCTGTTATATAGTTGTGTGCTTGTTAGATTGATGTCCAAGCCCACACTTTTATATTGATCACTGCCTTAATGGGTGCTCTAATTGATCTGTATGTACACAATTAGAGTAGCGAGAGATAGTGTAAATGTGGTGTTTGATTTGCGATAATTGATTGAGCTTATATTCTTCTTTAGGTGTGCTAGATTTTTTTTGGGTTTTTTAGGACAAAAATTCTTACGTGTTTAGAAACAAAAATTCTTTTATATTGTTCATGTTGGCTAATTTGTTCTGAGTTCTTCAAATTGTGTCTTCTCACTTCTTCGATGCAGACATAGGGTTCTTGAAATTATGTTCTTGCTGGTTAATTTGTTAGAGTTCTTAAAACTGTGTTTCTTGAATCTGTTTATATTGTTGGTTAATCACATCAGCATCACGTCCAATCTTTCTCTCCCTAGCGCACATTTTGCCTAATTCGAGTCCCGTTGTGCGAGCTCACCGTGAGTCCCGCTGTTTCTCCCACCAACACAAGGCCTCTTAGGTGTGCTTTTCATCGAGTCTTTCTTGGCTCTTGTCGTGGAACGTCTCCACACAATTTTTGGAGCAGTGGAGAGCCGTCCCAGCTATGCACCACTGCCCTTGAGTTACTACCGACCATCTAAATTAGGCGATGTTTCTCAGCCGTCTGATGGGTGATCATCATTCAGGATTGTGTTCAATTAAGACAAGAGTACTCAGTCCCCTCCTCGAGTCCCTTTACTTTACATGTGTGAAAAATTATGTATTAGAACTTATAATTTAAAATAAAGGGAATATAACCTATATTTTTGATGTTTCTAGTAACTTTGTTATAAAACTTATGTTCATCGATTTATAATGACTCATAAAATAGTTTTATACACTTACTATTTTATTTATGAAATGCTTATTTACTTGTATGTATAATTTGTGTGATCGATATTTTGATGTATAGAAGGAGAGCAAGTGGTGAATTCCAGTGGCACGTTTTTGAAGAATTTGGAGGAGGGCAAATATTTCGATGTATAGAAGGAGGGCAAGTGGTTGTCCCTTCATAAGCATGTGTCTATCACAACTTGGGGAAATATAATAATTGCTTAGATAGTATAATCTTCCCTGTTACCTAGGGTTCACCAAGGTTAGTATTAGGTGCAAATGGCTCAGTGGATAGGTAAGTTGGTTGTTAAACACCTATCATCTCTAATTACAATTATAGGATTATTGTGATCAAGTATTTTAATCATAATAAGTTATTCTATGGTCCAAACTCTTGAGATCATAATTCTCTCCGGTCTCACAATAGTAAACGTTTAAAGAACTATCACATATATTAATGCTCAAGGTAAAAAAAATCTTAGTACTCCTGAAAATAAGATAGATATATATTGAGAAAAGAAAAAAAGTACTTATTAGGAGAAGAGAAAGAGAAGTGAGAATGACAATTATTTTGTGACAAAATTTGAATGCGGTTACAGTAAATATTTTGGGATAGGGGAGCGGACAATTCTAGCTAATTATTAATAATCCAATAATACTCCATCCGTCCTAGAAAAAAATATAAATCTCACTTTTTGAAGCCAGATTAATGTAGGTGTCAAATTACATATTTACCCCTACTCTTTCGTTCTACTAAAAAAACAATGGTTACGTCCCGAAATGTTCTTCTCGTGGTATTGAAAAAGTTGATTTCAAGTCTATATTTAGATTTTTATTTGAGACGATTTCATTTGTTCTGGGACGGAGAGGGAGTAGAATCAAAACAGACTTTCCTACACGGTTTACGTGAAATTCATGTGTGGGCTTTGCCGGCCCTACTTTTGCTCCCCCATCCGGTCTTCGCGCAAGCTCTCGCAGCAAACAATGGCGGACGCCGCCGAGCTTGCGCGCCTCCTCTGCCCCCGGGCCCCGCCGCGGCCGTCGCTTCCGCAGAGCTCTGTATATTCACAGCGGCCACAGAGCCTGCTCAGAGCTCTCCCCCGCCTCCGCCCTCCCATCTGTCTCCGGTGCCGCGCGCTCGACGCCAGTAGGCCGGTTGCGGTGGAGGGGGAGCGGGACGAGGAGGACGGGCTTGAGGACGAGGAGGAGTCCTACTTCTCGGTCACCTCGTCGGGGCTCTCGGAGGTGGACTACCTCGGGGAGAGCACCAGGGGGGATTTGAACGTGCGGAGGGAGCGCCTCGAGGCGCTAGGTGAGCTCTGGATCTCCTTAATTTTGAGTTCATGCGGGTAATCGATGTTGATTCGTGGGTGATACTATATAGCATGGGCCACTATATTCTTACGTGATTATAAGTAGACGGCTTCTCTCCTAATGGCTAATTGGAATATACGGCAACATCATCAAAATTGGATCATGATAACTTTGTAATTTCTCATAGCTGCTTTAACTTTAGGTGGGAACGGCAAGTCAACTTTGCATGGTCCTATTGAGGAGATAGCCTGGAAAGAAGCGGGAGAAGCTGAAACATTGCTTCATGACTTGGGAATTGCAGTAAGGTTCTATCCTTTTAAGCATTATCTTGTCCTTGTTGATGTTCGGTATGCATCTTCTGTTTCTATTCATGTTCCCTGTGCAGAACTCAGGGATGTTGTCACCAATGCATGTTTAGTTACCAGTAACCTATACAACTGTGTTTTTTTTGGGGAATCACCTATACAACTGTGTTATGTTGTGGAATTTAGACAAAAGATTATAACTATCCACTTAAGGAATAAGGGCCTTCCTCTCATACTCTACCATCATAAAATTGTAGTAGCAATTCTTTTACCTCCACTCTGTTACGCACTTTTTTCTTGAAATGTCATTAACACTAGAATTCCACGAGCCAGAGATGTTTGACCACTCATGTGTTTAGAATTTAGTCGACTAAGAGCCAGTTGTCATGTCTAAGAATAAGTCACTACTCTTCATGCCTGGTGTGACCTCTACTATTGTAGGCATTTATAGTTTCTGGCAGGTAAGAATCAAAGTGTTGGCCTGTAGTGGATGCAGTCATCACGATCCCTGACAGTAAATTGTGGCAATGGTCTCACAATCTCGTGTTCAGCCAAATACACGACCTTTATTTTTATCGAAAAACTAATGTGGCAGTTGAGGTTTATGATTTTTGACCATCAAGTAATGGCAAAAAGAGATGGTTATTGAAAACCTGTGAAGCATCAATGACCCTTTTTTCTTCCTGGCAGAAGCGAATGAGGGTTCTCTTATTGGTGAAAGGAAAATTTTCTCTTGCATTGACCTTTCAGTTTTCAAAGTTGTTAGATGTATCCATTGCTTCGAAATTGTTTTATGGCCTTTTTTGTTGGGAAAGGACTCAACAAAACTATATGGTTTTTGACTATTTTAAGATTTACTGTAAAATGCTTGTAAGAAAAGGGCGCTAATGTAATCACAAATTCACAAGCAAAAAATCAAGGGTGTGTGGGTGTGTGTTGTAAGGGTTCTAGACCCTCTTTCTTCTTAATGCAAAGATACACAGCTCTCCTACGTGTTTGAGAAAAAAAAATTACTATAAAATGCATCCCAAGATAACGGTTGTCAAATGGTTTGATAAATTTTTTTGCATGATGGTCCTTGACAAGGCGTTCCCTTTTTTATGATTAAGAATTAAGATACAAGAGACATGCCTTTCTAGCAACAAAAGCTCCACAATCCACATTCAGTGGAATATAACTCTAGTGAATACATTGATCATGGAAATGCTAACACATTCCAAGGAAATGAGGAATAGACAAAAGCATATGTTCTTTTAAAAGACAAGCTATAATCAAACTCGCTAATACTATTTTCATTGTAAATCAGAATTAATTTTGCAGTTATATTCTATCTGCTAACATTCTAGCACTTTGTTCTTGAACTTCCATTTTTGGTTGCCCTTTGCCAATCATATCTTGTTTGAGTATCATCACGATGACAAAACCAGTCAGCCTTCCGAAAACAATACTAACATCAGTTTTCTAAAAATGCAGGCCCCGTTTTCAGTAAGACACTCTCCTCGTGGAATTTTCTGCACCAGGACACTAAATCTTCGATCTATCAGTGTGGTTGGCTACGATATGGATTATACATTAATTCATTACAATGTGATGGTACTTCATGGCCCATTTTCTTGATTCGCCTATAAACTTTTCTGATACCAGGGGTTGCACTTTTAGAAAACTCTGTAAATATGTTGAGCTGATTTGACTGGTAACTCCAAAGGATAGCGTATGGGTAATCTAAATTTCAAGTGCCAATTAAAGTTGTTTTTCCTTAATTTTTGGTTCATAAAGTTCATGTCAGGGGTTAGTTGCTGTGAGTTTTCAATGTGTTGTAATGTAGATAATTTTAGATATAAATATTTCCCCCAATCCCTATATTCACATTAGTACACTGTCTTAATTTCTATGTAAATATGTTGTGTCAAGTTCAAATATGAAGGGTTATATATCGCGAGAGTATTTTTTCATGATGAATCTACTAACATCAGTCTTATGTTGTAAATGTATATGAATTTTAGCTATTGATGGTCAAAGTTAAAATAATTGTTTGACATAGGATAAAACCTAGGGCTTATATTTGGATTGGAGCTAGTATAATTTTGCTCAATGCAAATATTATGGTAATCACATATGTGATTTCTGTAGGCCTGGGAAGGACGTGCATATGACTATGGGATGGACAACCTCAAGAGCATGGGTTTCCCAGTAGATGACCTTAAATTTGACCCTGACCTGGTAGCGCCCTGCTGTGCACTTCTTTCATAATACCTTGAAGCACATACATCACCTCTAGTGATACAATTGCTGTGTCACAGGTAATAAGAGGTCTTGTTATTGATAAAGAGAAGGGAAACTTGGTTAAAGCTGATCGATTTGGCTATGTTAAGAGGGTCATGCATGGTACCCAGATGCTTTCCACTCGTGCTGTGAGGTATAGGTATAACACATTTCGTCAAAGTTTCTGGGCTCCAGAGATGAGAACTCTAATTCATGTCTTTGAATAGTGAAATATATGGAAGAGAATTGGTGGACCTGCGGAAAGAAAGTCGATGGGAGTTCCTTAACACCCTTTTCTCTGTTTCAGAAGCTGTCATGTTCATGCAGGTTTCCTTACCTCTTCCTTTTATATGATATAGTCATTTCAATGTTTATGTGATGTGATGTCACTTGACATCTCAATTATTTAAGTCCATGTCCATCTTTCTCATTAGCATACCCAGGGAGCTAATGGTTTCTCTGTTGATTTGCAACTGACTGAGTTATATTTTCCAGAAGCTAAGTATTTGTCTAGATTTGCTAAAGACTTGGCAAGAGTTGCAGAAATGGTACAAGTTCAGATGAGATACTATGCTAAGCAAGCCAGCTGAAATATTTTTGCTAGTAGTTTGGTGTTCTCTGCTCTTTCATCCTTGAATAACTGCGCCTTTGCCTTCTAAGGACTTGGAGTTTGGCCATATTTTACCTCACTGATTTGGAAATTAATTTAATATATAGATGTAAGTGTAGACATGTCTCTTGATGATCTAACAACCAGATCCGTTTGTTAGTAGTGGGGTCTGTAGTAGCATCAAACAGAAGTTGGTAATACATTGGCTTCTGATTTGTCCTCGGCAGAATAAATCACAATTAGGAGCCCATCAAAGAAACATGATGTATGCTCAGAAATCTGAATGTATTTATTCCAAATCAATACACATCAACACAATGGAGATGTTCAAAGTTGTACTAACTACCGTGGGATTAAGTTGATGAGCCATACGATGAAGCTCTGGGAGAGGGTTATCGAGCATCGCCTAAGGAGAGTGACACATGTGACCCAAAATCAGTTTGGGTTCATGCCTGGTAGGTCGACCATGGAGGCGATTTTCTTATTACGACAATTGATGGAGAGATATAGGGAGCAGAAGAAGGACTTGCACATGGTCTTTATTGACATCGAGAAGGCATATGACAAAGTACCGAGAAATATCATGTGGTGGGCCTTGGAAAAGCACAAAGTCCCAACTAAGTACGTTACCCTCATCAAAGATATGTACAGGGATGTGGTGACGTTTGTCCGAACATGTGATGGCGACACCAGTGACTTTCCAATTAAAATAGGACTGCATCAGGGGTCACCTTTGAGCCCTTATTTATTTGCTTTAGTGATGGATGAGGTCACAAGGGACATACAAGGTGATATCCCTTGGTGTATGCTCTTTGTTGATGATGTGGTGCTAGTTGACGACAGTAGAGCAGGGGTTAATAGGAAGTTAGAACTATGGAGGCACATGTTAGAGTTGAAAGGGTTCAGACTTAGTAGGACTAAGACCGAGTACATGAGGTGCGATTTCAGCGCGGCTGGGCATGAGGAGGGAGACGTTAGCCTCGATGGGCAAGTGGTGGCCAAGAAGGATACTTTTCGGTATTTAGAGTCGATGCTACAAAAGGATGGAGACATTAATGAAGATGTTAGGCATAGAATTTCAGCCGGCTGGTTGAAATGGCGTCAAGCTTCTGGCGTCCTCTGTGACAAAAGGGTGCCTCAGAAGCTGAAAGGTTAGTTCTATAGGACGGCGATTCGCCCGGCGATGTTATACGGTGCTGAGTGTTGTCCTACAAAAAGGTGACATGTCCAGCAATTGAGTGTAGCAGAGATACGTATGTTGCGTTGGTGTTGTGGGCACACAAGGAGGGATAGAGTCCGGAATGACGATATTCGGGATAGGGTTGGGGTGGCACCAATTGAGGAGAAATTGATTCAACATCGGTTGAGATGGTTTGGACATGTCCAACGGAGGCCTCCTGAGGCGCCGGTGCGTAGTGGGGTTCTAAAGCGGGCCGATAATGTAAAGAGCGGTAGAGGTCGATCTAAACTAAGTTGGGACGAGTTCGTTAAGAGAGACCTGAAGGAGTGGAATATCTCCAAGGATTTAGCTATGGACAGGAGCGCTTGGAGACTGGCAATCAACGTGCCTGAACCGTGACCTCTTTCTGTCTTGTGCCTTTTATGTCCCTTTATGTGTCTCTCTATTTCTCGTCTCTTTTGGGTTTCATCTCTAGCCTACCCTAACTTGCTTGGGACAAAAGGCTATGTTGTTGTTGTTGTTGTTGTTGTTGCAATACACATCAACACAATCAATCCTGTTTTGATTCATTCAGGGAGTAGTTGTGTTGTTTTTCAAATGATTATGTAGACAACTAGACATTCTGAATTTGCATGTGATCTCTCACACTAAACATTTCTCAAGTTTGGACTGAACCTGGATATTACTATTTTCTTCAGATGGTCGACAAGTTAGATCAGGGATTGGTGCCAGCTGAACTTGGGCCATTGGATTACAAAGGACTGTACAATGTAATGAGCACTGCTGTTTCCTTTTCGTCTCTTTGAAGGCATTACATCAGCATAGAGACCTGCTTTTACTATATTATTATTAAAAATAAAGTAAAAGAATTAGTCTATACAGAAACAGAAAGAAAAAAAAGGTCCGCCCCCCAAACAATGTCTCTTCTGACTTGTGGAACATTTGTCCTTGTCCACTTTTGCTATGTAATAAACGAAGTTTGGTGTACCTTTTTTCCAGACTGTTTCCAAAGCACTTTTTCGAGCACATGTAGAAGGCCAACTTAAGGTACTCTTCGGTTAATCATAATATGCTTATGATATATGACTATTATTTTTTTTTCTGAAAACTTCTTTAGCTGGTTGAAATGTAGAGAGAAATAATGGCTGAGCCTGAGCGGTTTGTAGAGCCTGATCCAGAACTTCCTTTAGCTCTTCTTGATCAAAAGGAGGTTAGCACATTTCCACCTTATGGTGCCGTATGATCAATTCAAAGTAATAGAACCATTGTACTGATATGCTGGCTTTCCAATCTATCAGGCTGGAAAAAAGTTGCTTCTCATTACTAATTCAGATTACCATTATACAAACAAAATGATGAATCATGCATTCAATCGCTTTCTTCCTAATGATGTGGGATGGAGAGATCTTTTTGAAATGGTAAGTTTATCTCTCTCCCTTATACCAGCTTTGTAGAAGTGACTGTTTAACAGTCATTGCTTACAACATACTGGAAAATTCATTAATATCCATTGATTCTTTCTTACTATAGGTTATAGTCTCCGCAAGGAAGCCAGAGTTTTTCCAGCTTTCACATCCATTATATGAGGTTGTAACAGATGATGGACTGATGCGCCCCTGTTTTAAAGTAAAGTCAGGTCAAATTCTTCGTGCCGATACTGTTGTGAACCAGTAACTCATAGAACCTCCAATAATTCTTTATCTGTCACTGTGAAGGAACATGTTTCGTTTCAAACTGTGAATATGTATTATGCTGTAGCATTATGTTCATTTTCTTCAAAACTCAATGAATGGAAACCAAAAATAGAACTGGGGGGGGGGGGGGGCATTCTTCATGGTAGCTTCCCTATCTAATTAAGATGATTTATAGTTCCAACATCATATTTTTTGAGAACAAATCCATTTTTGGCCCCTCAACTCTTATGTTTATCTATTTTTAACCCCAAGCTACAAAACTAGTAAATTTGGCACCTCAACTTTCAATGCTGTTCAGTTTTTACCCCTCGGTCTGGTTGTGGTGGTTTTCAATTAGCTTGGGCCCACCTGTCATATGCTCCATCTCTCCCTCCCCACCTCCCTCTCTCCCAACGCAACTTCCCATTGCTATGTCCAAAGTGCTTGCTTTTGCGCCGCTGCACTCACCTCTGCTGTGTGCGTGTTGGAATATAAGTGAATTGCCCACCTCTCCCCATCAGCTTAAGCTTTTGAGTTGAATTGGTCGGTGCATGCAACTTAATATGGTATAAAGACAGAGGTCTCGAGTTCGAATCCTCCTATTCCACATCTGAGGACTGAGGGAGCCTCCACGTGAGGGGGAGTGTTGGAATGTAAGTGAATTGCCCACCTCTCCCCATCAGCTTAAGCTTTTGGGTTGAATTGGTCGGTGCATGCAACTTAATAGTGCGGACCACCCTGCCGCCTCATACCTGTGTGCTGCCGCAGACTGTCCCTTGCTCATCACCAGAGAGATGGAGAGACAGAGGAGACATGCCATGGCCGAGCTCGATGCAGCCCCTAGCTACGCCAATTCAAGTTTTTGCCCATGGCCTGCATGCCCTGGGTGGCCAAGAGAGAGAATGGGCACCTCCCATGCCATGGTGCACCATCGGACATGGGGACAGCTGTGAGGGCAATCTCGCTGTGCGCTGGATGAGGGAAGGAGGAGGCTGCGATGGAGGACTGGTGGAGAAGATAAAGAGGAGATGGACGGCTCCGAGAGCATGTCTCCTTTGGTACAGTTGGACGTGGTGCTGTGGACGGTGGAGTGGGAGAGAGGCGGCAGTGGCAGATAGACAGAGGAGGGAAGGAGATGGGGACAGTGGTGGCGAGAAAAGGAGGGAGAGAGAGAGAGAGAAAGATGGAGGGTCTTACATGTGGGCCCATGCTAGGCCCGAGTTACTGGAAAACCACCAAAACTAGGCTGAGGGGCCAAAATTAAACGGTATTGGTAGTTGAGGTGCCAGGATTACCTGATTTTGCAGGTGGGGTCAAAATTAGACAAACTCAAGAGTTGAGGGGCCAAAAAGTGGACTTGTTCCCTTTTTTAGAGGAAGTTGTAACATCATTGCTTATCAACAGCAGAACCACATGTTGGTATTTGTTGTGCAGAAGTTTGGGTGTTCTGATGTGCAGGCACCATGTTGTTTTCCCATTTAGGTGCTTGGATCTTCTCTTTCTTTAGTGCAGATATGATTTTTTTTTTCATTTTTATTCTGAAATGGAGAAGGGAGAGTTTGGATTGGGGAATAAAACAAGAGAGCTACTCCAACTTTTATGCTTAATTGCTTATGTCACTAGACTAGATCCTGCAACCTTAGTTTCTTTCTTCGATATGCTCGTCTATTATCCACTGCCAGTTTTGTGACTGACTTGCTATCCCTTTTATGAAATGGGTATTTAGGTGGCTTGTATTCTGGTGGTAGTGCTCAGATGGTTGAGAAATCACTAGACATTCATGGGGATGAGATATTATATGTTGGGGACCATATTTACACAGATGTAAGCCAGTCAAAAGTTCATTTACGATGGAGAACGGCATTAATCTGCAGAGAACTAGAAGATGAGGTTAGTTTGCTTACCTTCTCTCACTAATTAAAAAAATAATGACAATGTGTAGATCATTAGGCATTACAGTAGCATTTTGATTTCCGACTAGCAGGATGAAGCTTTCTCTTGAACATTTATTGTTTCTGTCTGGTATTTTTCCATCTCACATTGCATTTCCAATTTCTTAAAAGGAATTTTTGGACAAGAACATCTTTAATTCATTTCATTTTGAATAACTGTATCAGGACTCTTAGATTTGCCTTGCCTTGTAATTTCATATGGGTGACTTCTTGGATCAGTTTTAGTTTAGTTGGTGCCTATACGCTGTTATCGTCCTTGCTGCTTGGGAGCCGTGGAAGCATCATAGCAACTGCATTTTTAACAATGCCACTCCTATGATATGGTGGTTAGAGTTAGGACGGTGATTGAAGAAGGAACTGTCTGGTGTGCTGCTGGGACTAGGGATCTTAGGAACTTGGTCATGGGGTGAATATAGTCCTCCCTCCCTGGTTCTAACTGTGTGCTCTAGTGATGTGCTGTGGCTATCTTTCTGTTGTCCGTGTTGCGTTTATTTGTCCGTGTTGCATTTATTTTACATTCCGCCATTGTGGACTTGTGGTGGCCTTTGAGGTTAGGGCATCACCTTTGAGTGTTTTTTTCTTTATACCTTTTTTTTCCTATTTAATGAAATGGCACCCGGCTCTTCTGCGCGTCCGAAGAAAAACTACTTACATAAGCATAAAACTATCTACTGGTGATATGATGGTATAACTACATGAAGCAGCCTGCACCATGTATACCACTTAGGTGCTGTTTGGTTCAGTGATTTTTGGGCGTTATCAGATCATGCTGCAATCAGATTCCCTTACATTTGTTTATTTCATGATATCCTTAAATCCATTTCCACAGTATCGGATACCAGTCCTATTCAATCACGATCCCTTTTGACCGTAAACAGATAACACCACAGGTTCCGATTACAAAAGAAAAGAAAAAAAAACTGACGGCGCTAAGGAGGATGATTACTCCGCCCGTTTCATCTTCCCTCTTCCATCCCTCCTGGGTGCTAGCTTCCTGCTTTCACCGGCGATCGCCGCGGCTGCCATGCGCCACGACCGACGGCGCACGCAGGACAGGAAACGCCGCCACCATGCTCTGCTGACATGCGGCCTCAGCCGGCGCCGCGCGTAGGAAGAGGGCCGCTGCTGCCGCGCTTTGCAGCAATCCTTTATGAGGATCGCGAGTGCGCCATCCCAAAATCCTGCCACCCTGCCCCTGCAATGGCAAAGATCAGGAACGACGGAGCACATTGTTGCCATAGACCTGACGAGATTCAGGAAAGTTCATTCAAATTGTTTTTCTTCCACATGGCAACAGATACATTACATGGGGAAACCAAACAATCAAGGGGATCGCCCATTCCGTCGCTGATTACAGTGTGATCTGTTACCATTTACATTTACGTTATCACTGCATCAACCAAACAGCACCTTAATTCCAATATGCTGATGACACACTTGTACTGACCATTATCAAGTATATGCATCTGTTGATTCTGAATTAATGTGGAAGCAAACCTAGATAGACCACAATTTGTTATGCTGTCGGTGCTATGTAGCCAATCGAGTTGTAGCCTCTTGTTGACCAATTTCCTCTTCTGTGTTTGCAGTTTGATGCACTGGTCAAAAGCCATGATCAGAAAGAAAAGCTTGTTACACTTATACAACAAAAAGAAAGTGTGGGGGATCTTTTTAACCAGCTTCGCCTGGCTCTGCAGAGGCGCTCTAATTCACGTCCTGCACAGGTACTAGAGTGAAGCCTGATGCTTTAGTGAGCTCCAACATGTTGAATGTCCTTTTCAGATGTTTGAAACTTTAACATTTGTATTACTTTCAGCAGTGCACTTTTGTCATGTATGAATTTTTATACATCTTAACCAAAAATTAAGATAAATCTGGTGATTTTGGCTTAGTTTCTAGGACTCAGGGATTTTGTTAAGTTATCGATATGCTTGCACTGATATACATTTTTTCAGACACTTGCTGCAACTTGTATGGATGATCAGGAGCTTACGGAAAGTATGCAAAAGTTGCTCATTGTTATGCAAAGATTAGATGAAAAGATTGGGCCAATGCTAGAAGCAGATGGAGAACTTTTCAATAAAAGGTACATCAACCACTATGTAAATTCTTATTCTTGTAGCGAATTTGGGAAATCCTTCAAATCTGGGTGTTCAGATCTATTATCCCATATATTTCTTACATAAATAACTGCTTTGAAACGTCATCACACCTATTTCTGCTTCTGATTTCCAATTCGTATGATTTTAATTTCCATGTAATCAATTTATCGGTCTTGTTCATAAATTTCCTGGTATTTATCTCTTTAATTGTTAGAAAAGTAAGCTAAGCAAGTACGTTTTTCTTTTCCCTCTTAAGATGGGGTTGGTTGTCACGTGCTGGTCTCTGGGATAAGAGTCATCTGACCAGGCAAATTGAAAAGTGAGTGGCTATAATTTTTTTGACAGCGAGGAAAAATGTTGTATGGACTCCAAACTGAATGCAACTAATTTTGCATTTGCTGTAGATATGCTGATATATACACATCAAGGGTTTCAAATTTTCTACACTACACTCCATTCATGTACTTCCAATCTCAAGAACAGGTAAATACACAGCTCCATACTCTCTGCTGTGCTGTTACCTTTGGCATTTTGCTATTGTCATGTTTATTGGTTTAGATTCAAGAACGCCGATTTTCTTTACAATGACTGAAGACTAATTAGAGCAATAGAAGATGCTGCTTGTGGCTAGGCAGCTACCTTGAAGCTTATGAAAAGAATATAAGACATGCTATGTGGGTAGGATGAATATTGTGGCCATATTTTTCCATTAGGGTGGTGACTTTACAGTTATCAATCATCCAAGTAGAGGTAGAAGAAAAGAGTGATGCAAGCATACACAAGAGAGCAAGAAGACTAAATGATGGAGAATGAGCAAGGAGAACGGTGATGGAGAGTGAGCAAGGAGGGTGTTCTGGCTAAGCTACTAAGACATGCTATGCGGGTAGGAGGAATATTGTGGCCATATTTTTCCATTAGGGTGGTGACCTTACAGTTATCAATCATCCAAGTAGAGGTATAAGAAAAGAGAGTGATGCAAGCATACATAAAAGAGCAAGAAGAGTAAATGATGGAGAGCGAGGAAGGAGAACGGTGGAGAGCGAGCAAGGAGAACGGTGATGGAGAAGTGATGGAGAGTGAGCAAGGAGGGTGTTCCGACTAAGCTACTAGCCACTAGAAGAGTGCACTATTAAGTTGAAATAGTATGCTACATCAAGATGAAGTGTAGTAATTTTTTTTGCGACAATATGAAGTATAGTATTAATGATTTGTTTGAAATTGAAATCAACATAAATGACTATTGATTGCATATCATATATATTATTGCAAACTCATGATCGCTATTTTTGTTTTACTATTAACTTGTTGATTCTTGAAAAATGTCTCAGACACTTGCACATGATGCCCATTCCTATTCTGGGGGAAAGGCCATCAAAGTTCATTGAGCGTCTGTTCAAGTCACAATGTGGAGATTAGGCAGGGAAGAGAGAACGTGATCATTGTGATTATGGCTGCGATGGCTAGACAGTAAGAACTGTCGTTTTGAACAAATTAATCAACACATCTTGTATGATTGTATGCATGTATAAGTAAATCTTCAGTTATAGCATGCTGAATGATTGGTCCGATAGTTTTGTCGTGGCCAACCAAAAGAGTTTCATTTGGGGAGGCACAGTCAACTGTTTTGGTGTACCTGCTGCTATTTGCATTGTATATGTAACTATGTAAGGTGTGAAGTGAAGTATGACAAGGTAAAGAACTAAAGATAGCGCAAGACGAGATTTTGTCTTTTAGGGTGAGTTTGGTTTTGGCAAAGTTAGATGGGATTTGACCATCCATAGATTCAGGATGAGCTCATCAATACTTCCTGTTTGGCTAGATGGATAAGACAAGCTTTTCTTGTTTGGTTGGATGGATGAAATGTGAATAGTTGACTAATATATTTATTATTTTAAAATAACGATAATTAATTATACACTACTCTTTCTAGCTTTTCTATGTACATGGCTTTAGCTATGCACCTAGATATGATGTATGTCTGGATGCACATGAAAAGTTATGAGCCTAAAACAAGCTAGAACGACTTGCAATTTAGAATGGAATAAAGATAGTAATAACTATGCACTAACACTAATCTTGCCATATGATAATCACTAATTAAACATAAAATATGTTAATTAGCACTACTACTACCCTAATTGGCACACAAAAAATATATTAGTCCACCATATTAACACTTATCAAAACTAATATTGTCATTATAGTTACTAAGTAATAATATAACATACTGAATTATTAATTTATTTACTAATGACAAATATTAGAAAACATAGATGAACTCGTCCATTGGAACTGAGAAGCGCTATGTGACCTGAAAATCTTACGAAGTGAATAAACGACAATCTTTACTTATTGAACTGATGTAGCATTGTTCTTTTTTTGGTGTGCAAGGAGTTGATTTAGAAACTTTTGAAATGCCTGTTGACCAAGAATTATTATCTACTACCTTCGTTTTAAATTATAAGATGTTTTGACTTTTTAAGATATGTTGTATGTGTTATGAATCTAGACATTATTGTATAGCGAAAGCTATGAATCTAGAAAAGTTAAAACGTCTTAATAATTTAAAATAGAGAGTACTAAACATGTCTTGTTCATAAGGATCAAATATAACATGGACGAGTCTCATTTGATGCCTTGATAGTCTGATGGACATATGCAAATTTTAATTCGGAGCAATTTTTGAGTGAACCACACATTTAGTCCGTCATTATGGTGTTTATCACCTCACAGGTGTTCAAAATAAATTAGAAACCCAAAAAAAGTGCAAGTTCATTTGAATAGTAACATCATCAGCCAGAAATCTCTTTTTCGTTACCCTCTCATGGTAATGAATTTTGAGAAGACAGTGGAAGGAAAAAAACTAAGAAATTGAAATTTAAATTTGAGGCGAGGAAGAAAATAGCAAGAAGACATCTGCGCACACTTATGTGTATGCAAACAAGTGCAGTTTACACTCTAATTACTTTTTAAATATGAAAGATCCATGGCTGCATGCAGTAGATTATTGCATGCTGTGAACTAAAATGTACTGCATTGGACTGCAAAAAGCTAGGGTTGTGTACTTGTGTATATACAAAATGCTCAAAAAACTTAGTATAGAGTTATTTGTGTTGTTTAGCAATATTACTATGTTGGTTGCCAGTTCTACTCATGAGCGTGAGCTGCCGCTAGGCATTTTTGCTTCAATCTACGAACTACGGAGTATTATCTTAGATGGAGGATGGAGATTAAGGGAAAGTTACAACGTGACTTTGATATGTGAAGTCATTGAATCCGGATCCTGGTCGGTTGAGGCTTGACTCCAAGGGAGCTCGGCGACTGAGGTTGTTTATCAAATATTTTCGAATGCACATCTCGCTTTTTGAGTAATCATTCTTTTAAAGTTTAACTAGATTTATAAAAATAATATCAATATTTATAAATCTAAATATGTTTATTATAAAAATGTATTTTACTATAAGTCTAAAAACATTCATTACTCATCATAAATGCTCGTACTTCTTTGATTTCTTCAAAAGCGATGAGATATGTTTTTTTTGGACCGAGGAAGTAAGCCTGCTTAATAGAGATGCAAGTGGACTAGCATGTGAATCCACGAGCAATAAAGTTTAAAGTAGGTAAATATAGACATTGCCCAAAAACTAAACATTGTCCAAGAGCAATGAATATATTCACTTAAAATATATTTACCTACTTTAAACTATATTGCCAAAAACTAAACATTGTCCAAGAGCATATTAGACATTTCTTAGAAAATCTCGTATTTTTAGAGATGGGGCTATGATGCATGCCAAATATATTTACCTACTTTAAACTATATTGCTCCTTAATGAATTTTGGTGAAGCAGAGCTAAAAAGGTAAGAGTAGAGAAGTCCCAAGGACCTGAAGTCCAGGTGACTCGAGCGCTGCCGCCGCCGCCGCCACCCACCTCCACCACCGCTGGCCCCCTCCCTCACCCTCTGGCATATCACCGGAGGCCAAAGGGAGTGAGGATCCATCGTTTTTAATAAGTTTTTCCAATAGATCGAGTCTTTAGGGTTATGGTTTCTCCATACCAAGTTTCTTGGTTATGGGAATTTATCTTCTCCTTCTCTCTGGCAATGACGAGAGGGCAGGGTGGAATTGCTTGCTCTATGGCAGCTTTGTTGAAGAGGGGGCGATAACTATGACGTCAGCATCTTCACCGGTATGACGACGTGGAGACTTTTATTTCTGGACGGCGACATCAAGACGGAGATGGTGTCGCCGCCATGGAATAATTTTCTCTGGTCTCTTCTCCGTTTTATTGTGGTTAGATCTGTCCACGATGAAGGATTAGGGAGAATAAGTTTCAGATCGCGATGGCAACGGGGAATTCCCCGTCGGGGGTTGGCACCTCATCCCCGTCCCCGCGGGGACAAAATCCGCCCCATCCCCGTCCCCGTGAACACTGTCGGGGAGAGTTCTTTCCCCATCCCCATACCCGAGCGGGGAATTTATCCCCGCGGGGTCCCCATCCCCGCTTTACAGAGCGAGCCAAAATCCAATGTATGGCATCAAAAATTCAAGGAATAAATCAACTGTGCAAATATTTCTCAAACATTGCTAATTCGTGTCACACAAAAAAGAGAAAATACAAGGAATAAATACATTATAAAAACCAAAGCCACATTCAAGAAAAAAACCAAAGCCACGGATCTCCATAACGAAGCATATTTGCCCTTGTCTTCGGCAACTAAACTCACTGACAAGACCTGACGCTATTTGCAGCACGCACAGATATCGTGGTTGTAGCGGCTGCGTCAAGCAAAGACATGGCGTCATCTCATCTCCACGCCGAGCTTGAGCAGCCGATTCTTCATCTGAAGCATACGTGGAGATCGGCTACTGACATCTCGAGGGAGCATGGCACGGCTGCACGGCGCTGCGAGCCGCATGGTTGGAGCGCGATTGCCCCGCTGCGCGAGGATGCGTGATGGCGGGAGGGACGAGAGAACGTGGGGCACCGCGTGTGGGATCGCAGAAGGGCAGCGGCGCCGTGCATAGCTCAGCTAGGTGAGCGGCGGCGAGCGAGGGTTGGAAAGGGGAGCAGATAAGATGGACAATTAGGTTTTCCTGCTTTTATATGCTTCGTTTCTATGTGGGCTATGACGGGCCATTGGGCCGAGCTAATGAGGCCGTGCGCAGAGTGCTCTGTGCGAAGCGGGGATCGGGGAATCGGGGACGGGGGATGCTGTACCGTCCCCGTCCCCGCCGGACCCGACGGGGACAAGTTTTTTCCCGTTTTCTTCCCCGAGGGGATCAAATTCTCCCCATTCCCATCCCCTAATAGGGGAATTCCCCGCGGGGAATCGGGGATCGGGTCCCCGTTGCCATCCCTAGTTTCAGATGAGTCTTCCTCACTCTTCAGTGGCATCAAGAAGAAGAAGGAAGACACCAGAAAAGAAGAAGTTTCTTAACTCCGTCTACGTGAATGTTGGTCGTCGTTTATTGAGATTTGTTCTCAGGCCTTTTGCTGAGTGTCTGTCTGTGTGGTCAGTGGCGGAGTCAGGAGTTTTAGAGAGCCTGGGCAGACAATTTGCCATATGCTTAACAGTGACAAGCCACACACATAAATTTATAACATATTAGATCGAGCTACGATTTCTTGGAATGCAAAATCAAATAAAGATTGTGTCCTGAATTTTTTTTCAGCGTGAAGGTAGAATAATATGTGTTAATTTACGTAACGAGCAAATTTTTCCCTTTGACATGTCGATTGTGTAATAACAAGATAAGCTAAAATCAAAGATATATAGAATAATAAAATCAGCCTAATATTCTTGGCACCGTTGTCAGCATTTGCTCATGCTGCTCACCTGCTAGCCGATATAGCAAATGAGATGCGATGATCTGAGGCAGGGGCAGGGACGCGGGCACCCGTGCGCAGCAGATTAAAAGCTACCGTCGAACACTCTCTCATCTTATTAAATTGGACGGAAGTACTGACGAAGCATTATACAGATATCAAATAGACGAGCGTTATGTATTAGTTGCAGGCTAGCAGGGGAGCCCGGCCAGTGGCCCAGGGTGCCCGGGCCTGGGCTTTACCCATGTGTGTGGTCATTCATATTGCAAAGCATCGTATAAGTTTGGTTTTGAGATTTAGAGCTATTCACAGTGTGGGCACAATTTAGATGTAAATCTAGATATTTGTGTAATCCAGAGTGCTTGTAACATATTGATGTACCTAACTATTATCTAATATGATTCTTCTTTCATTGAAAAAAAGCCTGAAGTCCATGAGAATCTCCACATTTGATTTGATAGGATGGCCAGCTTAATTTTTAGCTTCTAGGGCTTGGGTGTCTCCAAAATATGAAGAAGCTAGGAAAAATCATATTCTAATAGCTTCATTTTCTGACCCAAAACAGACTTCAGTTTAACTATTTTTTTTTGTTTAAGAATTCATTGTGCTCATTTGAATAGGGCTTATTGGAGATATGTCATCCTGTTTCATATGTCATTGACTCATGTATGTCCCATGAGTCAGTGAGATACCAATGGTAAATCTCTAACTTTGCAAATGGGCCTGTTTAGTTGGTGAAGTTTTTTGGTTTCGGCTACTGTAGCACTTTTCGTTTTATTTGGCAATTTGTGTCCAATTATGGACTAATTAGGCTCAAAAGATTTGTCTCGTGATTTACAACTAAATTGTGTACTCCCTCCGTCCAGGAAAACATGCAATTCTAGCACAGTATCACATTTCAGTATCTTAACTTTGATCAATTATAGATAAAAAATATCAATGTTTATGATATCAAATAAATATCATTAGATTAATTATAAAATATATTTTCATAATAAATTGATTTGGAGTCATAAATATGAATAGTATTCACTATAAACTTAGTCAAATGTGAGCTACTTTTTTTAGCACGCAACCCATAGTTACATGTTTTTACGGACGGAGGAAGTAATTAGTTTTTTTTCGTCTACATTTAGTACTCTATGCATGTGCCGCAAAATTTGATGTGACAGATACTGTAGCACTTTTTGGATTCCTTTTTAGCAACTAAACAGGCTCAAAATTATAATGAAGCTAGCCTCTACAAAAATAACCAACGAGAACCTTAAGCTGAAGCTGGGTAGGGGTGCCCTCAGCCCGGTGCCCAGGCCATCTGCATCTGCCAAACAGGGCCAGCCAACGTTACCCACCTACACCTAGGCGGCTAGGTCCCTATCCGGCTCCTCGCCCACCAACTGTGCGTCAGTGCGTGCACACCCCGACGCCGACGACCGACGCGAAATCGGAAGGACCACCAGCTCAAAAAAAGCGCCGCCCGGCGCCGATGTCGCTGCGGCGGATGCGATGGATGTCGGACGAGGACGGGCGGTGGGAGGTGGACGCGGAGACCCCGGTGACGATGGAGGGCACGGTGCGCCCCGTCCCGGGGGACCCCCTGCCGCTGGGGCTCTCACGGGGCTACCGGGTCACCCGCCCCAAGCAGCTCGACTTCTTCCACCGCTTCATGGCGTCCCCTCTGGTCCCCACCTTCTCCGCCACCCGCGACGGCCTCTCCGTCAACCACGCCCACATCCTCTACATCACGGACAACTGGTATGGTAACGAACCAGACCCATTACCTATTTGTACCGCTGCTCCTAGGATGTTGCGGTTGGGAGGCACTCAATGTTTTGCTTGCAATCTTGTAGCGTCAGGCGCCAACCCTATAATGTAGGCTTGGTGTGCATAGTGTGATTGAGATAACCCTGGATTTGATACATGTATGAATTTAAATTGGTTAATTTTGGATCATTATGTTAGCACTAGGATTATGTGCCTCCCTTATCAATATTCGTTAGTATTGATGTCTCAGTGGATGAAATGCGAGTTGCTTTGATTATTACTTGATTTTAAGTGACCTGAAATGGGTTATCATTTCTGTCTCTTGTTTGTTATGTATAGCATTGCCCGCTGAGAGGGAGAGGAGTAGAGTACTGTCCAGTTTTTTGTTTCTCCTTGGTTAATTTAATGGACTAAATAGCCTGCCCAATGTAGATATCTAGTAAAGGTTATACTTAATGTTCAACAAGTTTCTCACCAAACTCATGTTAATGGTCAATCTGTTGTGATCTGTTCAGGTCTTCTACCATCTTGGAGAAAATCAATGTTAACAAGCTTGTGTCTGTTGTGAAAGAGAAATTAGCAAATCGACAGGAAGAGGCCTCTTGGACCAAAGATTTGAAGAAACACTTGCATGATGTTATGTCTCTAGGTGTAGGCACGGAAATCTTGATCACACCAGACACCACTTTGCTGCTGGAGTTGTTTGATATCAAGAAAGGCAATCGAGGAAAAGCGATGTTTCACCATGAGGCAAAAAATCTGGACGCTCTTAACCTATTTGGTATACAGTTAGTTATTTGTGGGTATTCTTGTTGCTTGCACTACGTTTCTCAATAAATCACGTTCCGTTTCAGTATAGATTAGAGCACCTAGCTGTTGATAATGGTTTGTGGAAGTTTTATCCTGTTTTTTTTTCTTTCTTTTCTCTTTTGGGAATGTTTAGTTTACTTAACTAGTTTATGTTGTTACTGTTCTAAATGCTTGGATTAAAGGACACCTCTTTACCTATTGCAGCTTCCCCATCATAATATTACACTCCAAGCATCTTGGCCTGGATTATTTGTTGATAAAAAGGGAGCATATTGGGATGTGCCATTGTCATTATCGGCTGACCTTGCTTCAGTTGGCTCCAGTTCTGGGTTGAGTTATCATCTATTATTGCAGCAGAATAGTGGTGAACCAAAATGTTTTGGTGGTGATGAAACAGATGATGTTCCTATTGCTCTGCTACCTGGCCTATGTGCTAAAGCAGCTATTTCCATCAAGAAAAGCATTGATGCTTGGAGGAAAAAAGAAGATAAGCTAAAAAACATTCAGCCATATGATATATTTCTCTCGGATTCACATGTTTCTCTTACTGGTATCGTTGGTAAGTGTCCACTTTCCATTTGTTGTTGATACTCCTTTTAATAAAAATTCCTTGCATCCACTTGCATCAACTGCTTCAGAAACCTTTTCATTGACACACCATTCATTTCCTGGATATCCAGAGTGTAACCTGATCGTAACTTAGTCCTTCTGTTTCCCATTGCTGAGGTCACTGTATAAAAAATCGGATACCTAGCCCTCACCTAGGTGGTTAGGTGGCACCTGGTACTACTGTACTAGACACCTCACTCAAGCCTAGTGTCTAATTGCTTCCTAGACTGCCTAGGGGTCCAAGTAGCCCGACACTTTGCACTCAACCAGTGCCTAGCGCCTTTTCAAAATTTTGTTGTGATATTACTAGACTTTGGAAGCCAATAATATCTTTCACTTCATATAGGTGCTGGTATACCATGAACGGCTTGATTTCCCTATATGCTTTATTACTGCCTAGTTTTCCGTTGGTGCTGACATTTAGTGCGTCTCTGCATCGCTATGTGAAATGGTTATCAGTTTAGTAGCACTGTATTGGATTTATAGGTAATCAGCAATGTTTCTCAAGTTTCCTTCCTTTCCTTTATTCAGGTGCAGTAGCCAGTGGATATTTGGGAAACTGTTCAAGGAGAGTGGCTATACGAGATGAAACACAAAAGAGTAATGCTTTTAGAATGTTTGATGAAAGGAATAAATGTGCTGCCTTTGCAGACCTCTTTGCTTCTGTTACTTTCACTGCTCAATATGGGAATTTTCAGAGGCTTTTTCTGGATTTGACTAGGGCAAGTGCCCGATTTGATATCACCTCTGGCTCCTTGTTCTTATGTGGTGCTTCTCGCCTTGCACAAGATTTCTTCTTCTCTAGAAGACCTGCTGTAGAGATATTCTGCGATATTTGTCCTGATGTGACTGTTTCCCTTCAACAACAGGTAATTCATTTTTTTCGTCTCATTGTTCTCTGATACCTGTTAACTAGAAATTCTAACCACTGATTGGGATATTGTCTTCTTTCCTATGGGTACTTTGGTAGCTACTGCTTACATCTCAATCTATTGTGCTCAAAAGTAATGAAAAAAAAACTGAGGTACTTGGGACTAACCACAATAGTTCAGGAAATATTAATAATATTAATGAGTGCCTTGCAGGAGAGCTTAATCTTATTTGAAGTCTAGGCTATGCTTAGATTCGCATACACCCTGATTCTTTATCTTCTGTGCCATAATGTAAACTATGGCTATGGTTTATTGGTTACAGTTTGATGCAAATCCTAGTGCTTATGACTTGAGCCACTGATTATTCTTGTTGAGGAACAAATTCCATCTACTGAAATGCCAGGGGCTAAATTTGTTATGATGAGTACAGCATTGCCAACGATAATGGTAGTAACAGATGGTATCAGTTTAGAACATACTAGGATCTTTTGGCCATTTCTCTCTGATTGCCTGCCATCAATAAATTATAAGAATAAACAAGATGATTGTTGTGTGTGAAAGGTATCATATGGAATTTATCTCGTCTTAATAAAGCTCTTCCTTGTCTTGCTGCAGATAGTTGGGCCCTTCAGTTTTCGTGTTGAATCCTCTGTTGCCATTGACCCCAGAGGCCAGGACCATTTTGTTCGAGTGGATGATCCAATTTTTGCAATTGATTGGGCTCTCAAGGTCCTTGGTTCGGCAAAGGCCACCGCGTGGTATTCACCCAAGCATCAGGAAGCCATGGTGGAGCTCCGGTTCTACGAAGCCTGAAGCTGTTCATCATGAACCTTGCATAAAATAATGCCTGGACTTCATGATCGCTATGATAGCTGATTTCACTAGGATCAGATCACATGAAATGAATGGTTGATGCCGTGATGGTCAGATGAATCGACCCCCTTGTAAAATCTATTTACGACCTGCTTTTACCGGTTGAGTCATCAGTTTTTTTGCTACGAAGGAAGTTATACTGTTTGGAGTCTTTAGAGTAGTGAACTTGCTAGGTGAACCTATTTGAGATTATGTTTCTGATTGCCTTTTGTCGGTGTACAAAAGTCATGTTCCTTCCATTTTCTTTAATTTTTAAATATATGAAGTTTAGGATAAGCTTGTTAGAGAAATGAAGCTCAATCTATTTCAGGGGACAACAGTCCGAACATGTACATGAGCTGGGCATATATGCATCTAAGCCCTTACATAAAGAGGAAATATGCTATACAACATATACTTCAGACCCCCCCCCCCCCCTCAAACTCAGGATGGATCATGAAAACTGAGTTTGGACAGCAAGAACCGATGGTGAGCTCGTGTCTGCGCCTTGGTGAAGAAGTCATCCACCTGGAGTTCAGAGGGCACATAGCAAAGAGCAATGACATCATCCTACACCTGAGCTCGAGTGTAATATGCATCAACTCCAATACGCTTTGTGAGCTCATGCTTCATAGGATCGCGAGCTATGTTGATAGCACTGGTACTATTAGACAAAAGAGGAGTGGCCACAGGAACTGAAACACCGAAATTCTCAAGTAACCATCGAAGCCAAGTAACCTTTGCCGGCGCAAGAGCCATAGCTCGCAACTCAGCCTCAGCACTCAATCAAGATACCGCAGCCTGTTTCTTTGTCTTCCAATCAATGAGAGAGCCACCAAGAAAAATACAATAGGTAGAAAGAGAGCGACGGTCAGAGTCACTATCCCAAGTAGCATCAGAGTAGGCTTGGAGTTGAAAAGAGCTAGAACCCAGGAAGAACAGACGATGAGTAATGGTCCCACAAAGGTAACACAAGACACGAAGAAGATGGCTATAATGAATGTGGGTGGGAGCATAAACAAATTGACTAAGAATGTGCACAACATATGAGATGTCAGGACAGGTCACAGCCAAATAGACAAGACTCCCAACAATATGACGATACCGAGTAGGATCAGTGAGAGGTTTACCATCAATGGCACGAAGGTGAAGATTAAGTTCAATGGGGGTCTCAACAATGCGATGATGAGTGAGGTAAGACCGAGCAAGAAGATCTTGAATGTATTTTTCTTGAGACAGATAAATCCCATCAGAGGTGAAAGAGACCTCAATCCCAAGAAAATAACGAAGAGGACCAAGATTGGACATAAGAAACTTCTCACTGAGACGTGCCTTGACAAAGGCAATATACTCAGAATCATCGCAAGTGATAATCATATCATCAACATAAAGAAGAAGAAGAGTGCGACCACGAGATGATGTGTGAATAAACAAGGCAAGATCATGATTACTCGGGGAAAAACCAACAGCAATGATCACAGAGGCAAAGCGCTGAAACCAAGCACAAGGGGCTTGTTTTAGACCATAAAGAGAGCGACGAAGACAACAAACCATGCCATCAGGAACAAAATACCCAAGAGGTGGTCGCATGTAGACCTCCTCACGGAGTTCACCATTAAGAAAGGCATTTTTGACATTAAGTTGAGAAATGGACCAAGCACGAACAGAGACCACAGCAAGGAGAGTGCGAACAGTGGTCATATGAGCCACAGGAGCAAAGGTCTCATCATAGCCACGATCATGCTCTTGCTGAAAACCACGAGCAACAAGACAGGCCTTATAACGCTCAAGAGAGCCATCGGAGCAAGTTTTGATCTTATAAACCCACTTGCATGTGATAGGACGAGCATGAGAAGGAAGAGGAACAAGGTCCCAGGTGCCAGTGCGTTCGAGAGCAACAATCTCCTCAGCCATAGCATATTTGCCATTCTGGATGACAAATGGCATCATGGTATGTGGTCGACTTAGAAAGGACAGTGCCAGCAAAACCATACTAGTCGACAGGCTTTAGCGAGCCACGATCGCGAAGGTTATAACGAGAGGAAGGCTGAGAGAGAATCCTCAACCAAAGATGTCTCAACAGGAGATGAGACATCAAAAGGCGACTCAACAGGAGGCGAGGGATCTTGGAGGCGACGACTGTAGGTGTTAATCACGGGAGGTTTGGAATCATAATGGACCTAGGAGCGTGTGAAGGCGGCTCATAGGGTAGCGGAGGAGAGGGTAGAGGAGGTGGAGATGGTGAAGATGGTGGAGGAGGTGGAGATGATAGGGATGGTGGTGGAGGAAGAAACATAATGGATATAGGTGTATCAGAAAAAGTTAAGAAGGACAGAAGCTCAACAACGGCCTGAGGAGAAACATTAGAGGAGGGCCGAGGATAGAAGGAACGAGACTCATCAAAAGTAACGTCCCGAGAGATCCGCATACGACGAGCAGCCGGATCCCAACAGCGATAGCCCTTGTGCTCAGGACTATAACCTAAGAAAACACACTCAACAGATTGAGGGGTCAGTTTAGTGCGTTCACGAGGAGCAAGAAGAACATAGCACAGACATAGGCGAAGACTGGAGTAATCAGGTGGTTGTCCAAAAAGCCGCTCATATGGGATGCCACCTTTAAGAGCGGATGAGGGCTGAATGTTGGTTAAATAGGTGGCAGTGGAGATTGGTTCAACCTAGAAATGAGGTGGGACCGAGGAAGCAATTAGAAGAGCACGGGCAGTTTCAAGAAGGTGGCGATGTTTGCGCTCAGCAACACCATTATGAGCGTGCGCACAAGGACAAGGAAATTGTAAAAGAGTCCCCTGCTCAGAAAGAAATTGGCGAAGATCACCCAAAAGATACTCCCTAGCAGAGTCAGCACGAAACACAAATAGGAGCATCAAAGTGAGTGCGAATCATCTGAGGAAATGTCTTATATATGGACAACACCTCATTACAATGTTTCATGAAATACACCCAAGTGAAGAGAGAGAAATCATCGATAAATATGACATAATATTGATGACCCCCTTTTGAAACAAAAGGTGCAGGACCCCATACATCTGAATGAACAAGGTCAAAAGGACGTCGTGACACAGACCCACTAGAGGGATATGGAAGCTAGATCTGTTTGCCAAGCTACAGCCCTAACATTGATCTAAAGAAACATCACCAGAGACATTCCCTAGAACACCACGACGGACAAGAGCGGATAACCGATAACCACATAGATGTCCCAAGCGATGAGGCCACTGAGCAAAAGAGGAAAAAGTCGATGCAGAAGCAGAGCCCACAAGGCCGGCAGAGGTAGCGGAAGGAAGACAAAGCCAATCGAGCTCCCAGAGACACTGAGAATCATGGCGGTGAGGGCCAGTACCAACTAGGAGACCTATGCTAAGATCTTGAACACGACAAGAGTCAGAATCAAGAATAACACGACAACCATGATCAGTGAGCTGGTCGGCATAAATAAGTAGCATGGTCAAATTAGGAACATAAGAAACATAGGAAACATGAAATGAAGAAGATGAAAGAGTGCCACGACCAACAACCGAAAGAGGTGAGCTATCAACAGTTTGAACAGTGAGAGGAATGGAAGAAGAGCAAATAGAAGAAAGACGGGTACTATCAGGCGTCATATGAAAAGAAGCACCAAAGTCAAGAATTCATGGCAAGATACCTGAAGTGGATGGTGGTCTCTCGATAGAAGACTGAGAAGTAGTAGCAGAGAGTGCTAGGGCAGGAGTGATAAAACCAGCAGCTCCAGTAATGATAGGACTAGTAGGTCCAGTAGGTGCAGGGACAACAAGACAGCGAAGTAACATGAGTATCTCCTGCTGTGTATCAGGATGTTGAGACTGAGCCTATGAGGGGCGCCCACCTCGGCGAGATTGAGCCTGTCGCTTCTTCTCGTAACAATGATCCTCGTCATGTCCATCTTTGTCATAGTGATTACAATGAAGGCCACCTGAATGCGAGTCCCAGAGCGGGCAGAGGCTACTGAAGTAGGCACTTTGGGAGAAGAACCAAGAATTCCAAACCGAGCAACTATAACTGAGGAGGACATCGACTAAAGTAGACCAGCAGAACGAAGGCGAGTCTTCTCATTATGAATAGCGCCAAGAGCCTCCATCAAGGACACACTACTCACGAGCAAGTAACTGCACACGAAGAGGCTCAAACTCGGCACACAGACGAGTCAGGAAGTCATAGGTGCGACAAAGCTCAAGATGGCTCCGTTGCTTCCTGCAGGAATCACAAGTGTCTGGAGACAACTGAGGACTAAGAGTGTCAAGGTCACGCCATACTGCAGATAGCTGTCGAAAGAAATCCTCAACTTAACTGTCACCCTGCTGTAACAACTGTTCTTGATGTAAGGCGACAATATAAGTGGACTGACCAGAGGGCTCATAGTGCTGGTGAAGAAAGGCCCATATCTGAGCAACATGATCAAGCCGAATAATCTCTCCAGTCAGATGCGGTTCCATACTAGCAACAAGAACAACCCCAGCACAAGCATCCAACCAAGTCCGATAAGCCCGAAAAATGAGACATATAAGAGGCCATATCATCGTCATAAGCTTTGCGCAACTTCTTTTGTTCATCTTCAGATGTTCCTGGAGGAATCACTAGCTGTATTGGATGAGCAGACAAGGCTAGATAAGGTAGCTCACCACTGAGAAACTCCCAAAGCTAGAGACTACGCATATGCCACCGCATATGTGAAACCCAGTCACGATAGTTAGTGCCATTAAAAATCACTGGACAACATGGGATTTAAGCACCACCAGACAGGGCGAAGCTCAGTAGTGGCCCGTGGATGCGGATGCACCCCCAAAAATCGAAAACAAGTTATTACTATCAGATTTCGGCCCTGTATGCACCCCCCTTGGGCCAATATGCTGCACCCCCCGCAGCCCAGCTCAGAGCAGCCAACCCATTTAACTTGAGCCCATCGCAGGAAGATGAAAAGCGCAGCGCATCTACTCCGCTGCTTTTCCCTCGATGCTCGCATCAGTCGCGACGCGACGACGGTCTTTCTTCCCGTCCGTGCCTTCGTGGGCATTGCGATTGAAATTCTGAATTGCCGATCGGCAATCGCCAATCGTGCTCACGAACAAATTTGAGATGTGTTATTGCAGCGTACAGGTTAGCTGGCATGGAGCTGAAAGAAAAGGAAAAGAGAGTGCAGAGTACAGTTTCTTAGTGCAGGTTAACTGTGTCCACTGTTATCTGTGCCTGCACAAAAGCCATTAGTGGTGGTGTAGTTGTTGTGTCGATGAGGAAAAGTCCTAGTGGCACAGGTCATCAACTAATTGCTGTTCTCTGTGTCCACTGTGTCCACCTTTATCTGTACCTACTAATTGCTGTTGCTTTCAACCATGTGTGTGTGGGTCTGAGTGTATCTGGGTTTAGCTAAGTGGAGCAAAGCTAAGAAAAATTTGCTGCTGTTTTACAAATGTTTATGCACAGTAAAAATGCAACTAACAATCTGAAATCAAGCACCAACATCCAGCCATGTTCTTCTATATTGTACTGTACCATGTTTTCTTTTTGACCAAAGTTCTATCTTGACACAGGAATTTGAAGTGTTGACGACGCCCATGGATATGCGCATGATTAGAGAAAAGCTGGCCATGTTCTTAGTGGCACAGGTCATCGACAAGAAAGGAGAGTTCTATCATCCTGCTAGTTAAGCACCACTGATGTGTGATTGCCATTATTAATATGGGTCCAGTGATGTAGTGTGTGACCAAGTTAAGTCCAATGTTGTGATGGATTTCGAACAAGTTGTGAACCTGCTGTGAATTTATCAATGAATTTGATATAAATGTGAATCTGTTGAACTTGATGCCTTTCATATATATGTGCTGTGAACATTGTGGTATGTAGCTCTAATGGAAAACATGAGTGACATTAAAGAGTAGACGCGTCACTATTATGATCCGGTACCAGTGACACGTTATGTCGACATGAGTCGCTGATATCAATTATCAGTGACGTGCATTCTTGGTACGTGTCGCTCATCTCTCCTTATTAGTGACGTGTGTTATCAGTGCGTGTCTCTCATACAACGTTACTAGTGACGCGTATTCTCAGTGCGAGTCACTAATATCCCCTTATTAGTGACGCGGGTTATCATCACATGTCACTGGTACCTCATTACTAGTGATGTGTTTTCCCCTTATTAGTGACGCGTGTACTAAATGCGCGTCACTCGTATCGGTGTATCAGTGACGCGTGTTCACGCGTCACTGATTTTCCCTTATCACAGACGCAAGAACAGTGACGTGTTTTTTCCGCGTCACTAATGGCCCTCTGGACGCGTCACTGATTACATTTTCTGGCATAGTGCATTGCATTGACATTTCTGGCAATTCTGCTAGCTACGGCTGCATGCAATTGCAATGCATGCATGCGTGACACATGCATGCATGCAGCATGGTGGGTGGTGACGGACGGGGGCTGGGCCGGTAGCGGTAGTAATGTAATGTGCGGGCGTGGCCGTAGTATCGTTCTACATACCACTCTGGACGAACGGAAGACGATTGGAGAGCGCTGCGTTTCCGTTAGCCTGGAATGGTATGGTACATTACGCGTCGTTCGGAGATGGATCGGATCGGATCGTAATATATAGTAGTACTACGGCTCCTAGCTGCTGGCTGCTGCTCCATTGCAGTTGTAGCTGGATCGATCGGAGTTGGAGGTAGCGCATCGGAATTGATCGAGGGCTCGAGGCGACTGTATTGACTACTGAGAGGACGCGCCCGGAACTGTGGTCATCCGGTAATGCTATTCGCCATGACAGTTAAGCGTGGGGTGTTCTTGAGAGGCTCCTCCAAAACGGCTTCAGCTTCTCTATTTTTCACTATAAAATGGCTCTTTCGGCAAAACGTTTGGCAGGGTTTCTCTGGAGGAACTGAAGTCAGAACCGTAAAGGAGCCGTGCTAAACAGGCTTAAGTACGGCGTTGATCGGGTTCAGGTCGATCAGTCCGATCGAGCCGTTTTTACGCTGGAGTGCCAGATACATACCCTCAGTTTGTCATTGCTACCTGCGCATGCACTTGGTAGAATAATATATACACACAAACACACATTCTGGGTCGTTTCATTTCACTGTTGAAGTGGGGTCTAATTCCATACTAATAATAACTAGGCTGTGGCCGTAATTAATATGCGTGTGGTGGCTCAAACTGAACTAAAACTGCACCTTTTTATTTATAATTTACTTAAAAGGAAAGTAATTTAACTAACTACTGCTTCTGTTGTGCGTAATTAACGACGATGAGGAACAAGTATAAGCACAAGTGATCGCACTACTGTTGAGTGTTGATGCTTGCCACATGGATCCCCCGGTGCGCTCGCATGAACATTATAGTGCCGTGTACTTGTGTGCCCTTCTGCAAGGTTGGGTACCTTTATATATTACGTACTACATACGCTACAGAATTTGTGGCCTTTTGGAGCACATTAACCCAATATATATTAAATCTTATTTGGATCTATAGAACTAATAGTTTGTTGCCAATGATTAGCTACTTTGGATCCAAAGGGGTCTAGGTAATTGTTAGCTAATACACAACTAACAATTGTCTTACTAGTTAGACCAAACAAGCCTGAAGCCGCTGCCGCTGCTCTTCAGGCCTCTACCAAGTACTGTAGTTAGAATTGAAAATGCTGCAGTGAACAGGTCGGGTATTTTCTCACCTCACCCATCTATACCAGAACATGGAGGTAACCACATGCAAGACAATATATCCAACCAAAATAATCTTACTTTGTGTTTGCATATGCAGGACAACCAAACACCAACATACTATTGCATATAATTTATGTTGCATAAGACCTAATACAGGAAACCTACCATAGGAAACCAATTACACCCATAGAGGCAGTTATCAGAATGGGAGGATCAATGCAATGCAATGCATGGCATGACTAAAACTAAATGTCGGGAAAGAGTACAAGCGAAATCCTGAGGCGCTAAGGAACTCTTACATGACATCCGATAGAAGCCAATTTGATATCAATACAACAACAACAACATAGCCTTTTGTCCCAAGCAAGTTGGGGTAGGCTAGAGATGAAACCCAAAAGAGACGAGAAACAGAGAGACACATAAAGGGACATAAAGGGCATAAGACAAAGAGAGGTCACGGTTCAGACACGTTGATTGCCGCTCTCCAGGCGCTCCTATCCATAACTAAATCCTTGGAAATATTCCACTCCTTAAGATCTCTCTTAATGGACTCGTCCCAAGTTAGTTTAGGTCGACCTCTACCGCTCTTTACATTATCGGCCCGCTTTAGAACTCCACTACGCACCGACGCCTCAGGAGGCCTCCGCTGGACATGTCCAAACCATCTCAACCGATGTTGAATCAATTTCTCCTCAATTGGTGCCACCCCAACCCTATCCCGAATATCGTCGTTCCGGACTCTATCCCTCCTTGTGTGCCCACAACACCAACGCAACATACGTATCTCTGCTACACTCAATTGCTGGACATGTCGCCTTTTTGTAGGCCAACACTCAACACCGTATAACATCGCCGGACGAATCGCCGTCCTATAGAACTTACCTTTCAGCTTCTGAGGCACCATTTTGTCACAGAGGACGCCAGAAGCTTGACGCCATTTCAACCAGCCGACTGAAATTCTATGCCTAACATCTTCATCAATGTCTCCGTCCTTTTGTAGCATCGACCCTAAATACCGAAAAGTATCCTTCTTGGCCACCACTTGCCCATCGAGGCTAACGTCTCCCTCCTCATGCCTAATCGCGCTGAAATCGCACCTCATGTACTCGGTCTTAGTCCTACTAAGTCTGAACCCTTTCGACTCTAACGTGTGCCTCCATAGTTCTAACTTCCTATTAACCCCTGCCCTACTGTCGTCAACTAGCACCACATCATCAGCAAAGAGCATACACTAAGGAATATCACCTTGTATATCCCTTGTGACCTCATCCATCACCAAAGCAAATAAATAAGGGCTCAAAGCTGACCCCTGATGCAGTCCTACTTTAAACTATGTAGTTGTTCAGTGAGCAATATTACATCAGCCAGTGTTTTATTTAAACTATGTAAACCTCCCATGGCAAGGAAAAGGACATAAAGGCATCTTCCGCTTGTCAAATGGGTCCCCATTTGGTGTTGCTATTCTGCATCAACAAAAATCTGAAAGGCGACAGCATGTAAGCAATCACGCAGAAGGGTGTCAGCAGATTCATGGAAGGAAGGGGGAAAACAACAGGAAGTGAATTCATATGATCGCTTGCTACTTAACAATTCAAAGTGCTATTATGTTAATGCTCAGCAGAATTAACAATGCAAAGTGCTATTGTGTAAATGCTCAGCAGAATAAACATGATTTGATGAAAAGTAGATGTTTACCTCTATGTCGGGCAAAGGTTCATAGTACTTCTTTTCCTGAACAGCGTACATTGCAATTCCGGAAATCTTTTGCACTCCTAGCTGGGTGGCTACCATGCTCTGCACCAAGGGTATTCCAAAGATGGTAAAAATGGTCACCTAACTGCTCTAAATATCTAGACTTCTGAATTGCAGTAAGCACCTAACTGATCCATAAATACCATCAGTTTTCAAACTATCAATAAACACAGGAATTGTTGAAATACAATGTAAAAACTGGCAGACATTTGATTTTTGAAAAGCCTGTATGTACAGAACATAAGTTATGAGTCCAGATAACTTCCTCACCAGATCAAATTTGATAGACTCAAAAGCCTCCACCAAAGGTAAAATCTGTGCACAGTTAAATCAGAAATAAGAAAAGATGCTACCAGCATTATGTTCAATATAACACAGGAAAAAAAAATGGCCCCACTCAAGCAAATAGCTGTCATCAGCTGGTAGTGTCCTCTAATATAATGATTGTTCTCGTTCAAAGAAAATATAATGATTGTTTTGGCTTTGGACTATTTGTAACAACTTGTGAAAAACAAGTTTAATAATGTGAAATAATTATCATCAGAGTTGGGGGGAAACAAGTTATTATACAAGGTGCACCTACTCTGCACTCTTATGTACTCCCTCTGTTCCAAAAGCTATGTATCTAGACATAGCGTAGTATCTAGGTGCATAACAAAAGCTATGTATCTAGAAAAGTCAAAACGACTTATAATTTGGAACGAAGTGTTCTAATGAGTTCAACCACCACCTAGTCAAGCCTTGTACCAAGATAGGCATAAAATAACATGAAAGTGAAGCTACAAACCAACTTCTGTGGTCCATTGACTAGAACAGCTCTGTCTTCACCCGACATGCTTGGAGCTAGAAATACTTCAAAAGGGCCCACAGTTTTGTCCGTTTGATTTGTAAGGCACAGATTGACCTGAAGACACGCGTACATTAGACAACAGCAGTAGAAATGTGAAAAAACCAAGACAGAATATATGGACCTGCAGTAATTAAGACAATGATCACATATAACGCAAATGCATCTCATCCATTGGGCAGACAAGTAATGGATATGCAAAAAGGGGACTATTTCAAGTTCCTTCAAATGGCACTGAAAGTCTGGAACCAACAAAGACAATGTATGGACCTGCAGTAATTATTGCTGGTTGCCATACAAATCAAACCATAACAAACTCCTAACTGATTCAACAAGACAACAGTAAATACCCAGGGCAAGTGCAGAAGCTGTAATACATATATACACCACTGCACTTCTAACAATATTGCTATAGGAAGCAGACAACTGTGATTTCATCCAGAAAAATAGGAGTAACAGCAAAAACAGGATTGGATCCAGGGACCATGATGCCAAACACCAACATCTTAAGAACCTTATGGTAATGAAAAGGAAATGAGAAGATGATACAAGTAAATGTAAAAGTGGAATGAATTGAAAGGGGCAAAATAGCGAAGGAAAAGAATTCTTGATGTCCTGCTTCATAGCTTGCTAGCTTGCCTTCTGAAAGGTAAAGTATGGCACAGTGGCAATTAATTGTGAAAATATTAATGTGAAAATTTATTCTGATTGGATTAACTATATAACAAGCTGGATAACATGATAAGCTAAGTGAAAGAGGAAGAATGATCAACCACGAGTTGTATTGATCTCTGGTGTACAATCTTATACACGTTCAGGAGAGCCTTGGGCTCAACGGACTCTGCTACGCGAGCCAGCGCAGAGCGGGGACGTGCGTGTGGCATGGCGAGTGTTGCGGGAGCGCGGCGACCGCGTCTATCGGATCGCGGTGACCGCGTCCAGCTCATTTACAAACGGGCTTACAAAGCAGGCCAACTGCTAACACCCCCCCCCCCCTCAGTCGCTGCTGTAGGTTTACCGACGCAGAGACTGTCTCGGAAGTCGTTGAAGAGTGATGACGGCAAGCCCTTTGTGAAGATGTCCGCGAACTGGCGAGCCCTCAGAATCTGCAGAACACGGAGCTCACCGAGTGCAACCTTCTCATGGACAAAGTGGACGTCGAGCTCGAAGTGTTTGGTCTGCCAATGATGAACCGGATTCCGCGCCATGTACACTGAAGAAACGTTGTCGCAGTACGCGATCATGGCACCCTGGATGTTGCAGTGCAGCTCGCCGAGAAGTTGCCGTAGCCATGAGCACTCCGCGACGGCGTTTGCGACACCGTGGTATTCGGCTTCCGCGCTGGAACGCGACACTGTCGCCTGCCTTTTTGAGCTCTAGGAGACGAGAGACTCGCCCAGGAACACCGCAAAGCCTGACGTGGAGTGCCGTGTGTCCGGGCATCCTGCCCAGTCCACGTCGGTGTACGCCGTGAGCTTGAGCGACGTCGTGGGAAGGAGACGAAGGCCGAGACTCGTAGTCCCCTTGACGTAGCGCAGGATCCTCTTTAGCAGTGCCAGGTGCGCGTCGCGCGGCGCATGCATGTGCAAGCACACTTGCTGCACGACATAGGCGATATCCGGCCGGGTCAGCGTGTGGTACTGAAGCGCCCCTGCCATGCTTCTGTACCAGGACGCGTCGAAGATGAGGATGCCTTCATGGTCGGACGTTTTTGGTCGAACGTCGGCCGGTGTCCCGGCGGCCTTGCAGTTGCTCATGCCAGCTCGGTCGATAATCTCTTTGGCGTACTTCTCCTGTGAAAGGAAGAAGCCGGTGTTGTCGTGTTGAATGTCAATGCCGAGGAAGAACCGTAGTGGCCCCATGTCCTTGATGGCAAACGCGAGCTTGAACTCGGCGATGATGTTCTGAAGAAGGCGCGAGGACAAGGCCGACAGGATCATGTCGTCGACGTAGAGGAGAAGGTACGCTGTGTCGGCGCCGTGGCGAAGTACGAAGAGCAAGGTGTCGGCGCGGGATTGTACGAAGCTGAGGCTGGTGACGTAGCCGAGGAAACCATTGGCGCGGAGCTTGGCGAAGACCGTAGAGCGACCGCGAGAGCAGGCACACGGCGTCTGGTCGTTTGGGGTCCTCGAAGCCAGTCGGCTGGCTGTAGTACACCGTTTCCTCAAGGTTCCCATGCAAGAATGCATTGTAAACGTCCAGCTAATGCGCCGGCCACCGCTGGGACGCCGCTAAGGTGAGCACCGTCCGGATCGTCGGCGGCTCGACGACCCGGGAGAAGGTTTCCTCGAAGTCAATCCCGGGGCGTTGGTTGAAACCGCGGACGACCACCTTGCCTTGTACCGGTCCAGAGTGCCGTCGTGATTCCACTTGTGCTTGAAGACCCATTTGCCGGTGATGATCCATGCACCGGGCGGGCGATCTTGGAGCGTCCAGGCGTTGTTGGCTTGAAGCGCGTCGTACTCGAGCTGCATGGCGACACGCCAGTTCGGGTCGCGGAGTGCCACTCGGACTGACGAGGGGATGAGCGACGTTGTTGCGGACTCCGTCTGCAGCACGTACTTGGGGTTGGGCTTGAAGACTCCAGCCTTTGCTCGTGTCACCATATGATGGGCAGGCGCTGGGGAGACTGTCGCCGCGGAAGCCGGAGATGAACCCAGTGTGGCCGCGACGGTTGTTGCAGACGGTGACGCCGCACCAGGCGAACAGGGCGTCGTCGACGGCGAGGCCTAAGGTGGTTTCGCGTCCGTGTCAACGATCGACGTTGGAGTATGCGGCAGTGTGGAGGACGGCGATGTGGCTGCAGTGTCGACGTTCATCGATGCAGACGCCGTGTGAGCCGTGCGGGTACGCGTCGAATGTGGGGGAATCTCAGAGGTGAGCGCTGGTGCCGACGATGCTGATGGTGTAGGCGTGTCGCGCACGGGACGTCAAGGTGGTAGTTGATCATCGTGCACGACGTCGCGCCTGGGAGTTGTGGCCTCCTGGTCCGCACGGAACGGGAAGACCTGTTCGTCAAAGATAACGTGGCGTGAGGTAATGACCCGATGCGTCGCGACGTCATAGCAACGATAGCCACGATGATCTGCAAGGTAGTCGATGAAGACGCAGAGCGCGGAGCGGGCGTCGAGCTTGTGGTTCATGGTGGCTGAGGTTGGGGAAGCAGCGACACCCGAACACACAAAGCTCACCGTAGGTAGGTTCGATGCCGAAGAGGAGGGCGAACGGTCATGGTCGTCAGTTGATGAGGTATGTCGCCGTGGCGTCGTGCTTCTGGCTGAGTTCATCAAGGATGAGGAACGATCGGGCGCTCATGAATGTGTGGGGTGGGTACTTGGCGGTGATCACTAGTTTGAGGTGGCGATCGCGAGGATTGAGCCCTCGGAGCAGGTTGAGGACCTGACTCGGCTCAGAGACAGGATGGCCAATCGAACGGAGTTGATCAGCAAGGCGCTTTAGCTTGGTGCAGTATTCGTTGATGGACATGTCACCTTGGTAGGTGCTACGGAGCTCGGCCTCAAGATAGATAGCACGTTGGAGTTCATTGTCTTGGAAGAGGCCTTCGACCTCGCACCACAGGGAGAAGGCGGTGAGGTGCGGCTTGTGGACGATGTCGAAGAAGGACTTCGAGACGGTGGTGAGGATCCAATTGACGATGCAAGGATCCGTCAACTGCCACTCAGCGTCGCGCTCAGCCGTAGGGGTGGAAGAGCGGACGTGCGCCGTCAGCCCGAACTTGCCGAGGACGGAATCAAAGAAACACCGCCACTGTGAGTAGTTGCCCTCGTCAAGATCGAGGACCACGGGAACATGGGAGCGGATGTTGATGACTTGGGTGACAGAGGCAGCAGCGGGCTCAGGGGGGATTGAGGTCGGAGTTGAAGGAGTCATCGGAGTGATGGGAGGAAGGAGCCATGGAGGCGGCGGCTGCGGAAGCTGTGGCGGCGGCGGGAGCTATGGCGAAGGGATTCAGGAAGGATTTGCCGGTAATTGATACCATGAAAGAGGAAGAATGATCAACCATGAGTTGTATTGATCTCTGGTGTACAATCTTATACACGTACAGGAGAGCCTTGGGCTCAACGGACTCTGCTACGCGAGCCAGCGCAGAGCGGGGACGTGCGTGGCGTGGCGAGCGTTGCGGGAGCGTGGCGACCGTGCCTATCGGATCGCGGTGACCGCGTCCAGCGCATTTCCAAACAGGCTTACAAAGCAGGCCAACGGGCCTAGCATACACTAATCCGCTAACACTAAGAGCATAAGAGGATCTAGCTAGTAGCTACATTAGAACAGGCGGACCAAAAAGGAATTCAGGCGTCACTGACCTATCCACCTAATATTTTCTTGAAACACTGGACAAGGGAATACAAACATAGATATCTTCCAATTTAGTCCGTAAAGAACACAAGAATCTGAAAATAAAAGGATCCCCTCAGTAAAGGAAAATAAATTGTTGCCAAAGTAAATTTATCATGCATGAAATTGCATGAGATGACTATCTAAGCAATAGTAATAGTATGCCCAATCTTAGAAGAAATACCAATCGGGATTGTTTACCATGAATGCTCTTTCCACATATATGATAGGTGGAACTTTCACAGCACGGAGATCAACATCTTTGCTTGCAGTCGGCTGCCAAAAAAGAAGTTGCAAATATTAAATGTAATGGAAGCAATTCAGTAATAAGGGAGCGAAAAGATAACCTTAGGTTCAATATCACAGTAACTAAGAACAGAAAAGTTCAACACAAAACATAAGATAATTAAATCAGAAGCAGGAATGTCACTAACAGTGCTATGAATGTTTTGAGTCTGCAAACGGCCTGGTTCACCCAGGTTCGTACGCCATGTTATCTGAAATTTACCAAGTATACTGCTTCCCTCGGACTTCGTTTGACCAGCTTCATCAGATGATGATCTTAGCTGATAAAGGTAATTGTATATTCCTCCCCCAGCTCTGATGAGGATCGGTTGTTTACAGAGGTCCCTGCATGACAAAATGCCAGTATATTAGGAACATATGTGCCACTCAGCATGCTCGCATAACCAAAGAGTGATCTTATAAAAAAATCTAGTCTTTAAGCGCTTGAATTACCCTATAGTAGACTTCACTGCTGAGGGATGTTCATCAGCTTCCAATCTTGTAGCACTCCATTGTTGGGAAGGCTCAAAATCAACTTGATCCATGTAAAGATTAGATTTTGTATGGTTCTCTATGCAGGCTTCCAGATATGTGATGTCCTGTCAGCATGTGCTAACTATATAGAGTTGAAGACTTCCATGGTGAATTAACAGGTGTGCAACAAATGAATAAACAACAAGCACTACATGTTTTTTGAAATATATCTACTTTCTTGATGGAAACTATAATTTGTTAAAACAGAATGCAGATAAACTAAAGCTGAAATGAGGCTTCCGCATTTGTTAAGAAATTCAAGTTGGCTAAGGCAAATGTGAAGGTTCACTTAAAAAATATATGAAAAGCCTAAAGCGCTGTATTAACTACAGAAGCACAACAAATGGGATGGCAAGAAAAAAAAAACTAGATCAACCTAGGAGGAGCTAGGTGGCTTTATATTAAGAAGAAAACAGGCACCCAAAGTTGCCTCGATGAGGACTTGAACCTGGGTGATCTGAGTGTACATCCACACCCTTAACCAACTGAGTTAGCTCAGCTTCCATGGGATGGCAAGAAATACCAAAGAAAAATCTTGGTAAATATTATTAAGAAAAAATGGGAGAGCTGTTAGTTCATACAACAAAACATAAACATCTATATGAAACACAAAAACTACTCACCTAACTGCAAATCGTTTTTTAAGTTATAATTGCCAATCTGTAATGACCTTCAATATACACCTGTTAAGATTTCTAAAGATGGCATCTACAACTAACCAAAGAACCTACAATGGTTGTTTACACTTGCACAACAACAGGTGACCTACCTTGATGGTGCGAACCTGAAAAAGAAAAGGATGTACACAAATTATGATAAGACTTCTATATAATCTTGTAATGCTTCTTCTATCAACTATGAGATTATGATAATGAGATATAACAGAAGGAAGAATGAAAACTGATTACCTTTGTCCTAACAGATAATGGGTTTGAAACAGAGAACTTAAAGAACTGGGGAAGATATTTACGCTCTCCATCACCATCATTATATAAAGCAGTACATACAAGCCTGGATTCAATCACTAAATGAGCAAATCAACAACAAGGATTGCTTTTAGCAAAGGAACAATATACGAATAATATTAAAATGAAAAGGGACATACGTATGTGCTCCTAGTTCTTTGACATCATGCTCCACAATGAAGTCATATCTACCCCCTGATCTAATTGACTCAACAGGGGACTTTGATGTATCCAGAAGAAGTATTCTCTGTCTCTCTGTTTGTATTTCCGCCTAGTGTAAGTAAGGTACCAATCAAACTTTATGTTGAAATAAGAAGCAGTAAATGCATCCAGCATTAGATATTTAAAAAGAGGGACAATACATACATTTTTCTAGTCTATACACACTGAGAAAAAACATTATGGATATGATGAAAGTAAGGAACTTACTATTTGGCTGCAACGATTATATCAGTGCAAAATATTTTACTTCAAATATGTCCACAAATTATCATTGACAAAACATATAGAACTTTACAGTCCACAAGCATCCATAAATAGCATAAAGTAATAATTTATGAATCAAACAAGGTGAGATATGCTTAAATAGGATTCTTGATCATAAGGGGAAGAGCATGAAATTGCACGAATATTAGGTTCCCATGCATCCATCAGATGGTTGGTTGCTTTACTAGCTCACGACTCATATGTATAAAAAAAAGTTGCTTTACTGAATCCAGTTATAGCTTGTAAACCTCAAGGTAACTGTGTACCACAAGTTTTGACATAGAGAGAAACTTGCCAATGTATCATCAGAACTATACTCATTCCAGCACAAAAGCAACAGACCATCTGGAATAAATTCTTAACTAAATTTCCTACTGAATTTATAATCATTTTAACTCATCCTACTTATTCAGAGACATAGCATATGAGAAACAAGTGCACTGAGTAATCTAGTGACTGATGATCCAAACCTTGGCTCATGACATGATGACAGCAAAGAGCTGACTCATATTCGAGATCCGATATTAGAACAAATGCAGTAACCTTAGATATTTAATCAGCTGTAAATGTACTTATCAGTTATCACTAACCAATTTAATCCAGTTTGCCAGAATGACCCAAGAGTTCAAATGCATTTCTAAATTTGTCAGATAAAAAGAGGTTTCGCTCGATAGAACACCTTGATGACGACGTCCCTGGCCTCAAAGCTGGAGCTGTTGTTGATGCTGATGTAACTGCAGAAGGTCTCGCCCAAATAGATCGCACTAGCCACGCACACACAAGAACAACACCAAAATCAGCGATCGCTGCACTGGAGCAGGACAGGACACCGGAATCAGGATTTGGGAGGGGGAGAAGCGAACCCGAACGACTGGGGGAGGACGAGGAGGCCCGGCAGAGCGAGCGCGTCGGCTGGGTCGCGGAGGAGGAAGCGGTCGCGGAAGGTGAAGTCTCCAGGGACCGCAGTGGCGGAGTCCGAAGGGTGGAGGAGGCCGTCGAGGAATTTGGCGGCGGCGGACGGGTCGGAGCCGGTGAGCGCGTCCTCAGGGAGGAAGACGTCGCGTGGGTCGAAGCGGAGCAGCGCGGCCAGGTCTGGCTGGAGTGAGGGGCGAGACAGCCGCATCACGCGGAACGCCAGGGAGTGGTTCTGCTGCTGCTGCTGCTGCTGCACCGCCGCAGCGGGAGAGGGAGGTTGCACGCCGCCGGCGTAAGGCGAAGCCATCGCCGGAGCCGGGGCCGAGAGATCTGGACCCTGCTTCGTCTCGTTCGGTCCGGGAGTCTGCGCACTCGCGGCAGCCGAGCTGAATCCCCGAACTGTTAATAAAATGGACGGCTCTGATTCGATCGTCCTCAAATCGGAGCATGATGAATTACTAGATGTGCCAAGTTTATAAACAAAATCCCCCACTCCATCGTGCTTATCTGCCCGCCCGCCCTAGCTTCTTTGTGCTTATCTGCCAGGTCCCGAAACAGCGTGACCGCTCATTGTCTGCGCCCATTCCCCCACCGTGTGCTCGTCCGCTGCCGCGCCATGCCCCACCGCCTCGGGCCCTATCACCGGCCGCGTCACCCGCTGGTCCCAGACACCTATACCGCTCGCTCTCTCGCCGTCCATTCGTCTGTCTCCCTTCGCCATCACGCACGTTGCTGACCCTGCCATGGTTGCTAGGGCGCATGTGCCGTGGGCCGTGGCGCCTCAGGTCTTCCTCGGCCGAGCCAAGGGCACCGACGAGAGCGGGGGGGTGCTAGTGGTGTTCGCGCGACTCACCGACGGCTTTGACCCCGACGGCCGAAATCGACCAACCCAGCCTTCCCCCTCCCTATGTTGCGTATGTATGTTTTTAGTGTTTTAAGCGTTTCAGATGTATGTTGCAATTGTTTCATCTTGATGTTGCAAAGGTAGATCGAGGGATATTGCACACGTTGCATGTGTTGCAAGTGTTTTCATAGGCATGTTGTAAGCATTGTTCAAAATGTTTCATCTATTTTCAGACGTATGTTGCAATCGTTTTTTATCTGGATGTTGCATATATGTTGCAGCAGAATGTTTCCAAATATTTCAGTTATTTCAGTCTTATGTTGCAGCAAGTGGTTTAATGTTCCAAGTTGCAAGTGTTTTATTTTGAATGTTTCATATGTTTCACATATATGTTGCAAAAGCATGTTTCCAAATGTTTCATCTGCTTTTAGTCTTATGTTGCATTCATGTTGCAAGTGTTTTATGTTGTTCGGCCGGGAGCAAGCCGGGGGTCGGCAGACGAGGTGCTGCGGTCGGGGCACGTTGGGGGCGTGCTCGTCCTCAGCTGCTCATCGCGGCTCCTGAGTGCCGCTAGCGCGGAGAGCGAGGAGGAGGGGGTCAGGGACGACCGGCGGGGTGCAGAGACAGGAGCGGAGTGCGCGCGTGGGTTGGGGCGAAGACGGACAGGGTCGTGGCGAAGGCGGACGGGGCAGGGGGCAGCTGTGGTTGGCCTGTGACTGGGAGTTTGGCTACGGCTCGATTCGCTGGGGCTAGGAGTTACGTCCTGCTGTGGATGCCGAACTTCCGGGCGCTCGTGCCTTCATTAAATCTTAAATCGGACAAATTTTCACTTTCTTATATTGGTTTGATGACTGAAAAACTGAGGAAGAGCATTTCGCAATAATCGTATAGGAATTTCAAAATCAGTTTATTTTCATGGAAAATATCCTGTATTTCAAAAGGACCGAGGCCATATACACAAGTGAACTTTTACTTATGACTAGTAATATGACCGTGCTAACGCTACGACGACATTCATCGTACAAATTAAAACAACCAAAATATGAGCTGACAGAACTTAAATTTCTTTGAAGACCAAAAAAACTGCCAATGTCATGCTACATAAAAAAATATTTCATAAACCGATAATCTCTAAAACTTTGTAGCCAACTTTTTCATCCCAATTCTTCCCCTTTTCAACAATTACATTATAACTCCAATAATTACAATACGACAGAACATATGACGAGCAATATACATTGTATGACCTCTAAAATTCTTTTTGATAAAACTGACCGAAATTTTCTTTAAAGCATGCCACCTCGCCCCGCGATCTGCGGCGGCACAGCTTCCTCGCCCCTCGCCCGAACCGCATGCAGCAGCTCCAGCCGGATGCACCGTGCGCCGTCTCGCCCACGCGGCGCCACCTCAACACCCAGACGTCGCCCACGTGGCGCCACCTCAACACCCACAAACAAACGCAAACCCACACACCCATTCAGCAAAGAATAAAAAAACTAGAAGTTGTGGGGGGGGGGGGGTTAATGTTGTAACGATAGAGTACATCAAGATCATCTGCGTTGCAGAGGGCGAAAAAGTATTTGTGATGCTTAAGGTTACACGATTCTTCTGTTTAAGAAAAAAAAATACTTTCAAAAGGTACAACAACTACAAGGTACCTGCAAGCACAAATACAAATGAAAATAAAATAGCACTTGGAGCTAACTCCAGGACAAGGAGTAGAAGGGGGCATGCTAATGAACTGAACTGGTGACGGAAAATGAACTATAGTTAGATCTTGATTGTAGAGTCATCATTTTTGCTTCCTCCTCCCATCCTTCACGGCATCCTTGATCCTTCCTTTGCTCAATTCAGTAGATCGTCACCAGCAGCCATTGCCGGATCAACTCCCACAGCCCCTCACATGCTAACTTTGATGTTTTGTGACTCCGCTGACACCGACACCATGGCACCCACCTGCCCTCCACCAACCATGGCCAGTGGTGCCTTGCCTCGTCGCCCATCCACAATCCCAAGATTTATAAGGGGAGTCTCAAACCCCTATTGACTTATGGGTAGTTTTTTGCAATTTTGCCATAAAAAAGATGCTACTAATTTAATTCACACAAGAACACAAGCAGTTGTAGAAAAGGACAAACCCTGAATACAGATAACATAAGTAATCAAGCCATGATCTAGATTCGTACCATTTTCTTTGATGCACAGAAAGTCAGAAAGTTGATATAAGGCACCTGAAAGAAAAATATGAGCTACATTAGTAGGGTCATAAGATGCTCAGGAAATGCAAATGACAAAACTTGTGCACATCAGATGGCAAATAGAGCAGTGAAACCCTTTATCAAACAACTCTCTTTCTACCTATGCATCAGTACACCTACAACATTAAACCAAGCAACAAAGGCATACTAATGTAACAGAGGAACATGTCAGTTTTAAAATCCCATGGGTTTACATTTTTGTTACTGTAGCGACAACTCTTTAACTGTACAGAAAAAATTTGAGCAAAGCATCAGTGAAAATTTGCTAGAACTTGCAATAGGGATGACAATGTTTGAGAAGGGTGCAGCGATGCCACAGTGAGCAGGGGCAGTTGTATGTGGATGGCCAAAGGTGGTAGATGGCATTTGCAGCGAAGTTAAATCAAAATAAGATGCTTCAAAATTGGAGCTGTTAAATCAACGAATAAGAAAGGCACCATCTGGCCATTTCACTATGTTGCAGAAATTTAATTTAGTTACCTTTAAGACAAACATTCATCCCATTTCAGCCCAAAACAGGTGAGCACAATACATGAAAAAAAAATCATCCTTGCTCTTAGTGTTTGACATCTCTTATAGAATAAACAAAAGTTCAACCTTGTACTGACTTCAAATGATCTGAAATTTGGCAAAGTAGATCGAGAAGATCAAAATAGAGGGTGGAGGAGTATCTGTTACGTTCAGTAGGGGCCATAGTTTTTGAGGCGGTAAGGCGAGGCGTGGCGACCCACCCCCTTCCAGACGCCTAGGCGAATTAGGCGCGCGGCGAGGCGACGCCATACACATACACTCACATACACTAAAGCAGGATAAACATAACTTTATACATACTTTTTGCTTCCAATTTTAGAGCCTATGCACAAGCAGCCACCACCCATACTACCTTGAGCAGTTTATACCCTATCCAACTATCCAAGCACAAGCAGCATACCACATCAGAGGAGTATATCCAAGTCCAAGATCCAAGCAAGCATAAGCAATATAGTTCAGACTTCTGAACAGAGGAAGGAAAGGAGAGGAAGAGCAGAGGAAGGAAGTGCGATGAAGAGCAGAAGGAGAGCAGAGGAGGGGAGAGGAGAAGAAGTGGTACTTGTGAGCCGATGTGAAGGATCCTGAGCTGCTGGTAGGGAATCCCCCCCTTCGCCTGCCCCTGCCTCTCTCCATCCCGCCTCCATCTGCATCCAGCGTCCCCTCCGCCTCCCCTTCCTACCGCCTCTCCTTCGTGCCCCGTCCTCGGTCGCGTCCCGCATGGCCACGCCGCCCTGAGCAGAGGAAGAGATACGAGTCGCAGCAGGACGGCGGAGGCTGATGGAGCGGAGCCGAGGTCGAAGACGCAAATCGGTGGGGAGCCGTGAGGTCGCAGCCGCGAATCGGCGGAGCGGAAGGGGTGGGAGCGGCTCAGGTGCTCCAGCCGCCATTTTCTCTTCCCTCCTCTCTCTTTCTCTCCCTCTGTCTCTCAATTAGCGAGCAGCGGGGACCAAGGATGGTCGTTCTCCCGCGTGCGCGACGCCTTTTCCGCCTGCGCTCCTCTTCTCCCCTGCGCGCGACGCGTTTTCCTCCTGCGCGCCCCTTCTCCCGCGCGCGGAAACCTTTTCCTCCTCCGCGCGGCTCTTTTTCCTCCCGCGCGCGCCCCTTTCCCTCCCACGCGCGGCGCCTTTTCGCGCATGCGGCGTCCGTCTGACGCCGTGGCGACGCCTTGGCGGCTGAGGCGACGCCATACGCATGGAAGCCACAGCGAGCCCGACGCCTCACTTGGGAAATCGCCCAGACGCCTAGGCGACGCCTTAATGAAACTTTTCAAGGCATTTTGGATTTCACAGTTTTTTCAGTCGATCCATGGCCGGCACCAGCACCACCTCGATGCTGCACTATAGAAAGCCATGCGGCCCGCGGCTCGGTGGCACGACCCACGACCCGGCCTTTTGGCCCGGCACGGGCACGGCCCGGCCCGTGGTGATCCGTGCCCGGGCCGGCCCGGCACGGCAATTCGGCCTAGGCACGGATCAGGTCCGGCCCCCGAACCGTCGCCCCCCGCCGCCCCGCCCCATATATAAGGGCGGCCGGCCGACGCGCCCCCCCCAAACCCTAACCCTAACTCATTTCCCCCTCCCCGCCGCGCAGTCGCTCACTCGCTCTCCTCTCTCTCGCTCGCTCTCGGCTTCTCACTCTCTCTGGCTCTCCGCTCTCCGGCCCTCGTCGGCTCGTCATCTTCGTCGTCGAGTAGGGTGACCAGTGCCCTGGTGGCTGCTGCCACCGACCGCCGCCGGTGTGGTCCCCTTCCCCCCTCCCCTTCTCTGCTGTGCTCTAGATCTGAAATCCCCTCTCTGGCTCTCTGTTCGTCTTTTCGTTTGGATCTGTCGTTTTGGTTTTGCCTTTTTGGATCTGGACATCTGGTCGTCTGGATCTCGTAGCGTAGTCGTCGAGTCCGGCTTCCGCCGCCGGCTGTCGCCGCTCGCCGGCGTTTTCCCCTACCCCCCTCCCCTTCTCTACTCTGGATCTGAAATCCCCCCTCTATTCGTCCTTTTCGTTTCGATCTGTCGTTTTGTTTTTAGATCTGGTCATCTGGACTGGACTATAAACCTGAAGTAGCTAGGGTTGAACTGGCTCGTTTGATTGCTAGGCTTGATTTGCCACTTGAAATTGGTGAGACTGATGCTTGGGAAGAATATATTGTTAGAGCTCATAATCCAAGGTTTGTTAAGGTCTCTAGACAAACCACAACTAGGGATCTTAACAAACTTTACACTGATCGTTGTAATATTATTTTGAATAAAGTACTGTCTGGTGCTTCCTCTATTGCATTGACTTCAGACATTTGGTCTGGTAATGCTAAAGAGGACTATATCAGTGTTGTTGCTCATTATATTAGTGCTGACTGGGAGTTGCAGAAAAAGGTAATTGCCCTGCGTTTGATTGAGTCCAAACACACTGGTGAGAACATTGCTGACAAGGTTGGCACTGTTCTTCAGGAGTTTGGTTTGTTTGATAAAATATTCTCTATTACTCTTGATAATGCTTCTTCTAATGCTAAAGCTATGGAAACTTTGTCTCTTTTATGTGCTGGTTATCTTGGATATGAACCTGCCCCTGAACCTTCTGATCTTCATAAGGTTAAATACAATCGTGTTCACCAGCGTTGTGCATGCCACATTATTAATCTTATTGTTAAGTCTGGACTAAAAAGGTTCAAACCTTACACTGAGAATTTTAGAACTGCAATTAACTACTTAAATTCTTCTAATCAAAGAATTGCTAAGTTTAAAAGATATTGTGATGCACAGGGTGTCAGACCCAGGAAATTTGGTTTAGACATGGAGGTAAGATGGAATGCTACCTACCTAATGCTTAAGCACTTGCTGCCTTATAAAGATGTGTTCTCTGTGTTCATTAATTCTAATCATGGTCCACTGTTAACTGATAGACATTGGTACATTGCTGAAAAAATACTTGAATTTCTAGAGATTTTTTATGAATCAACTGTTTTTCTATCTGGTGTTTACTATCCAACTAGTCCACTTGCTTTGCATTATCTACTTGAAATTGCATCTCACTTGCATGAATGTGAAAAAGACCAGAATCTGATATCTATTGTTTATCCTATGAAGCTTAAGTACTTAAAATACTGGAAAGATATACCTATGTTGTATGCATTTGCATTCATTCTTGATCCAAGAGGTAAAATGAGAGGTCTATTTAATGTTCTTCAGATATTGCAAGAAAAAACTGGTTGTGATTACAGTTCTTATTATGCTGATGTTAAAATTGAAATATTTAAGCTTTATAATAAGTATGAGGAGAAGTTTGGGTTGTCTAGATCTCAAAGGAGGGCTGCACAGCCTGCTGCCACCACTGGTAAGAGAAAGCATGCTTGGGGGAAATTTTTTGGAGGCCCTGGAGCCTCTGGTGTTATTGGCCTTTCACCTGCCTCTGCCCCCTCTGCTCCTCTCTCTGGTTCTGTGAATGCATCTGAGCTTGCTGCTTATCTGGACAGTGACAATGTCACTGCCTATGAAGATGAGTTTGATCTGCTTTTGTGGTGGCGTGACCACAAACTAACCTATCCTGTGCTTTCTATCATGGCTAGAGACATTATGTCTGTTCCTGTTTCCACTGTGTCTTCTGAGTCTTGTTTCAGCTTAAGTGGAAGAATAATTGAGGAGCGGCGCCGGCGACTGTTGCTTGAACATGTTGAGATGCTTGCTTGCATCAAAGATTGGGAGTTTGGTGACAAAAGAATGCAGCATTGTGTTGACAACAAGGAACTTGAGGACTCCTTTGAGAAGCTCTACCTCGATGAAGATGCATCTGAGTCTGGACCTCCTGCTTCTGCTGGTACATCTGCATCTGCTTCGGCTTCTGTGGCATCTGCTGGTGCTGGTACTTGAGTAGTTGTCTAGTTGAGCAGTTGAATTTATAGAGTTAGTTACCAGTTAGACTGTTAGTGAATAATTGCTGTATTGGGTGAGTCTGTGAGACTGTGAGACTGTGACAGGACAATATTTATGTAATAATACTATATTAGAGTTGTGTTGCACTCTTTTTCCCTTTCTGGGGTTTCTCACAAGGGTGAGTTTTACCCAGAAAGGTTTTTAATGAGGCAGCATTGCACACAGCTCAGTTTTTGGCTTTTGATCTTTTTTGTCTTTTCTTTTGGTTTCATTAGTTTTTCTGTGAAAAAACCAAAAAATCTGAGTTCTATGAACTCAGATGGTTTGAAAGGGGGGTTTTCCTCCCTGCACACGTGCCTCGGGCCAGCACGGCACGGTGCCTGTGACGTGCCCCACGGGCCGGCACGGCACGAAAATAGGCCCGTGGGGCCGTGCCTGGGCCGTCAACCAGGCACGAGGCACGCTAAGGCACGTCACGGCAGGCACGGCGTGCCGTGCCGGCACGACGACTTTCGTGCCGTGCCGAACCGTGCTCGGACCGTGCCGTGCCGGGCCGGCCCGTTGGCCAACTATATGCTGCACACACTCCCTCTCCTCCTCGCCTTCTGGAAGCTCCTAGATCGATCCTTGGTTTCAATCTGCTGGCTGTCGAGTCGAGTCTTGCACATCGGCGGCCCCGACAGATGGGGATTGAAGACCTTCTTCTTCTTCCTTTCCCCACTCACACACCTTTCCTCGAGCTTTTGGCTGCCGCCACCGTCGACGGATAAGGTTTCTGGCGTCTGGCGCGGGCTTCACGGCATCCTGCTAGTTGGCGGCGTCGGCGTAGTGTTTTGCAGGGGCGCGTGTCCCATTTTTTCCTTCTTCTTTTTTTTTTTGCCGGGGCTACCAGGGTTCGATCGTGGGTGGGCTTGTGGATAGCCGCGGAGGGAGTGTGGGGGGCAGTGCGGGTGCGTTGAAGCCTGTAGATACAAATAATGTTGGCCATCGGATAGAGGTGAAGCATGCAAGGGAGGATTAGGAGTCATAGATTTCAGTGATGTTGAAATTCTGGGTACAATTTTGTGGGTGTACAGTGGTTGGACTCTATCAGTGGAGAACTTATTGTTTGGTACCCAGCATAGTTTTGATTGGTTCATTATAGTAGAGATTGGACTCTCAGTGGAGGACTTATTGTTTGGTATATCTAGTATAGTTTTGATTGATCCATTATAGTAGAGATTTCTCAATACAGGCTACTAAACAGCTACAAGGCCTGCAAATGAAGCGTGTCTATAGTTATGCAACGAGAAGCTCAAAATTCCTCGGATGCAGTCGTTGCCATTGCCATTTCATACGTCTTACAGGCCCTTTTTTTCTAGTTCGAAAATGACAATTTATCACAAAAGTGCAAACCAAATTAAATTTCTCAAAATCCTTCCAAGGGAGTACGCTCCTATCTCTCACAAATCTGCATGATGTTTCTAGAGGTACAGTAGCGTGCCTATGCTAACTAATAACCATGGTACTGAGTCTTTGGTTGGGCCACCTGAGACATCATATTTTCTTTAGTTGGGACCACCTGAGACAAAGCCACCCTTTCGTCAGCTTCGCTTCAACTAAAACGACGCTGTTTATCTTCTCCGACCGTCCAACGCCCTTTTCATCTTCTCGACAACAGCCACCACGAGATGCAGTTTTTTAGGTTAGGAAAGCCACGCGCAATACTTAAAATGGCAAAAATACAGTTATTAAGACAATATGCGAAAGAATAAGGTGAATTATGCCTGAAGTCCAAAAGGAAAGCTCAAATACAACGCACAAATAAATCTTCGATCATATATAGTTTTTTTTAATAAAAAGAGCCCATTATGTCCGCTTAAGTTAGAAGAGCCTCTAAAGTTCTCGACGATAACGAGAAAGTTGAAATGATTCATGCATAGTTCCTTCATTAACACAATTACCTTTTTTTTGAAAGATCTGGTTGTCCAGTTTTGTATTATAATAAGTAGAAGAAGCAAAAGTCACAAGAAGCACGTCAACACAATTACCTTCGAAAAGCCCTGTTACAATTATATTATATTGCAAATTTTCCACCTCTGTGTCGCTTTGAGATAGACTTCCTTCGAAGAAGGCCAGCAGCAGTGGCCAATGTCTGAAAAATACTTGCCATGTCATGCGATGTGAGATAGAGTCAGGCTTAACTCCCTGACTCAACATTTGACTGAACAGAGATAATGCATCCCGCACCCTCAGTTTTACTGTAGCCATTAATCAGTATATTATAAGATAAGTCATCAGGTTTCAAGCCAATCTAGACCATAGCATGAAGGATTAGGAGTCTCATTGTTTCATAAGTTTTACCAGCCAAGCAACACCAGTGATTATTGTATTGTATATGAAACATCACCGGGGCCCTCAGCAATATAATCAAAACTCTTAGCTTGTGCACTAACCCTTTCTTGCAAAAATGGCTGAAAGCATCTAGGCCCCGAGAGTTGGTTTCGGCAATCGATGACAATGCATTATTACCATGACTAACGTGTGTTTTGCAGAAACTTTGGTAAGTTAGGTCATGGGATTGGTAACTGCTTTGGGCACTATGGTCTTCATGCCCCTTGATGGAAATCGTTTCAGTTTTCAAAGGATTAACGACAAGATTAAGGACGGTTAGTTCCAGATGTCAAGGTGTTGAGTTACATTCGGAATAGTCGTTAGGATCTTCACTTTTTTCCTTTGGCCGTACTATAAAGAGGGTATGAGCGAGTAGCTTGACCTAGGTGAGTCTTTTGTTTAGGTGTGGTGCACACTTGTCAAACTTAGCACTAGATAGCTCAGGTGAAGCCCAAAGTTCAGTTGGAAGCAACTTGGTTCAAGTTGAGTCACGTTTCGAAGTCGTTTGAGCTATTTACCCCTGACCGGACGCGTCTGGTCAGTGCTGACAGTTACTGCGTTTCAACTTGGTTGACCGGACGTGGTCCTTGCGAGGACCGGACGCGTTGATCGTATTGACACGTGTCACAGAGGGTAAGTGAACTAATCAGACGCGACTGGAAAACGATCGGACGCGTCCACAGTGCGTTCGGTCGCGTTCCAGTAAGGTACTTCGCTGACCGGACGCGTCCGGTCATCACTGATCGGACTCGACCGAGCGTTAGGTCAAAGTACAGTAAAGTACAGTAAGGTCCTTGCACGACCGGACGCATCCGGTCACCCCTGATCGGTGCGTCCGGTCACTCAGCGCTATCGGTTACAATTTCGACCGTTGCCATCGACCGGCGCGTCCGGTCACGTCGACCGGCGCGTCCGGTCAGTGCGTATTTTGCTGAGTTGGCAGGTAACGGTTAGATTTGACTGTGGGGTGTATAAATACATCCCCTCCACCTCTTTTAGAGGTCTCTTGCTCATTTGTTCAGCTGAGAAATACCTTTCAAGTGCAAGAAAGTGTAAGAGCTCTAGTGAGGGTAGTGATTTGAGAATCAAAGTTTGAAATCCCTCATTAGTGACTAGGGAGTAGAAAGTGTGCATCCACCTTCTCATTAGGTTTGTTGTGGTCAAGTGAGAGTTCTAACTTGTTACTCTTGGTGATCGCCATCACCTAGACGGCTTGGTGGTGATTGGGAGTTTGGTGATCTTCCGGCGGAGCTTGTGAATGACCCAACTCATCTTGTGAGCGGTTTTGTGCGATTCACCACGACGGAGCGTCAAAGAATCAGCCCGTAGAGAGCACTTGATCCTTGCGCGGATCAAGGGGGAGCTACACCCTTGCGCGGGTGCTCCAACGAGGACTAGTGGGGAGTGGCGACTCTTCGATACCTCAGAAAAACATCGACGTGTTCCTAACCCTTACTTTTAAGCAATTACTTTCTCGTATTACTTTTGTTACTTGGTTTACTTTCCTAGAATTACCGTGCTAGACTAGGATTGGAACTTATGGTGCTAAAGTTTTTTCGGTAGAATCAAAAGGAACACTAGTAGGCACTATGGGTGAATTTTGGCTTGTAGAATTCCATTCTTGCAATTAATTTTTAGAAAAGTCCAATTCACCCCCTCTTGAGCATCTTGATACTTTCAATGGCCCACCGAAAAATTGAAGAATATCTAGCCCGTGACTACCATTTCTGACATTTGCTTGACAGTCGCAATTGTAATACCCTACTCATGGAACTACTATTATTATAGCAAAACAAGGAATTCCGGCAGCATGTCCTTTTGTAGAACGCAGTGACAACAAAAACATATATTACTCGAGAAATACCAACAATAATACAGCAACTACACGACAGGAAAATCACTTTGCCTGGTGGACTGGTGGAGCACGCATGATCTAAAACAAACAACAATGATATATACGCATGTGATCTAAAACAAACAACTACGATATATACCAAACACACGACGGGAAAATCACCTTGCCTGGTGGAGCAAGGCTAGCCTCTCCCAGCAAGGCAAGTCCAGCAGGGGTTCCTTTCCTAACACAAGTCTGCTTTTTTTTTCCTAACACAAGTCTGCTTAACGCGGCTTTCGATTGCTTAGGATCGACAGTGGAAGCATATCTCCATTAGCTCGTCCATTTCACAACTGATGTTCAGACAAAAGTAAGCACCGACGTTTCATTTCATGGAACGTAAGCAGAGTCCCAACTCCCAAGGAGCAAGACTTAATCTCTTCTCAAACACGCTAGAGAGATGTGTATCATTGTATTAAAAAGAAAAAGGTGTAGAACCCTTGCAAACACAAGCACACGCTGAATATTTAACGATGTCACTCTTCTTTTAGTAAGGAATGTCACTGGTTAATAATACACTATATACATGAAGACAGCATAATGCAAATGTTAGTTACATGGTTCAGACCCACAGAATTGCTCCTAATTCTACCAGAGGATTCCACGGTGGCCACGCCAAGTGCATGAGCCTGTAGACCAAGCATGGTCCTCTGGCCTTAACCTGAACCTAGCATCTAGCGTTAGATGCAAAACTATGGAACTTCATACATATTTGCAAAGAAAGCAATCAGCGGCGAAGTTGTTGCCAAATACAGCACTCAAACAACTTTCACCCATGAACCCCCGCACATTGGGCAGGCATGGCTCCAACGACTGATCCACCAAGCCTCACGTTCATTTGTCTGATTTGAGGCACCAGGATGCGCAAATGCACAAGTTTGCCGTAAACATCGTATGCACTAGAAAGAAGAAACAGCAAATTTAGGCATCAAAGTATATCAGGTGAGTACCCAGGATAAAAAAGATACTCGTCAAGGATCTATGAAGTATGAACCCAGACTTGACAGCAAAAGGTAAAGCAACCATAACCATACTCACCTTAAACCATTCACCATCAAGACCTGTTCTCCACACAGCCGTGACAACATCCCTTCGAGATCCCATGACACCTAGATAACCTCCAAGACCTACAGATGTTTTCAGACCAAATGCCGCATCTCTTTCAGATAACCTACGCTTTCTTGGCCAAAGACTATGAATCCCAACGGAACTGCCAACATCCTCTTCCATGTCAGACAAATGAGAGTTGATGGAACCACTAATTTTTAGACGAGGCATATTGTCCAATGGACCAAAATCATCTGGTTCTGACCAGGGTCCACCAAACATGTTGCGTCTATGCCATTCTTCTGCAGGAGGTTGCAGTTCTAATTCTCGAAGTAGAAGACCAGCAGCATCAGCTCCTCGTGGACGAGGCATATTCTATAGTCACAGATACAGGAAATAATGAATATTGAAAATAGATGGGGACCTAGGCATCAAGGGATCACTCAAAATGAGCCTAAGGCCCTGACAGTAGTGCATGTTTCCATAAAAAGATGGCTAATACAAAATAGATAACTTCTGCTAAGAGAACCCTAATCAACATTTAAAGGTGTCCATCCTGAATTAGGTCCAAAACAGAAAGACTTTGCAACATCTGTGAGTGGTGCACTTGAAAACCAACTTATACCCCTATAATTGATAGACGCTGGTAGCTCAAAAATGGCCACAAATAGTACAAAAATCAACTATTAAAAACTTCCATGAGAATTTGACTAGTACCTGCATATGGGGACCAAGAGATGCTTCCACTACCTCAGGGAGCACAGTGTAATTGCCGTCAATGTAGTGCAACCTTATGATAATGCTGCTGGAACCAACCTGAGAGGCAGGCAATGGATGCGGCAAGGTAGATGTCCTTCGACACAGGTCAACCAATATAAGAAAAAGGACCTTGACCTACAACAATGAAATAAAATTACACAGATAATTAGATAAACTAGACAAAAAGAAGTCTTCCAAAGAATAGAAAGACAAATCTGTAAAGCATCCGGCAAATCACTAATACGAGATCATAAAAAAAAATGCAATCAAACCGCTGTCCATGCTAGGCTGGATGAAATTTTAAACTGCTTAAACAAAGGGTCCAAAATAACCTACAGATGCAATTGCACTACATGATGGCTATATCGACATGTGTTCTCCCATAGCAACCAAGGCTAGACATTTCCAAAGAAATGCAGGAGCCAAAACATAGTTGTTTCCAAACTAGTCACTATGTTCAGGTCACAAGAGTTTTCCAGCACATTTGGAACATCGTCAACTTCTTCACTAAAGAAAAGTTCAAATGCCAACGATCGATCCCAGTTCGATCGCACTAACTCCCAAAGTTTCCTTTAGTATCACTCAATATTAAACAGTGTAAAAAAAGAGATTTGTGCAGCTATTTAACTGATATATATACGATGTTGCTTATTTCAATTGAACAAACCCTAGGTTGCGACAAAAAATACTGTATTTTGCCAAGAATTTGATAATCACCTCATCTGAAGTATAACCTTGCCCAGCATTGCCAGAACCTATTCTAACAGATTTGCCAATCGGATTTTCTTCCGGACCCTTGGCACCAAGAACAAATTGCCCACCACGCGTAGAATGGCCATCTTCTACTTTGGCAGCCCCTAGACCAGATCTTACTGTCGTACTGTTGTCCTCTGTCTTAGCATTCATCATGTGCTGTATTTTCTGGATAGCAGAATCTTGATTTTTTTGCGAATTTGCAAGTAACCTTGGCGATTGCCGTCTTCGGAAAAGAAGACAAAATAGCAGTAACTGACATAATCTATGAAGAAAATGGCAATCCCCAATAAGTCTAACAGCAGGTGTTCCAGGGAAAGTGCCCGTGTTAATGCTGATGGGCATAAATGATGACCTCGTGCTCATTGGATTTTGTGTTGCAGTGGCAGCACCATCGGAATTGTTACTAATCTTAGCAATTGCACCTTGGACCCACTCCTGCATTTGTGAGTTTCCTGTTGCAGATGTTGTTGACCCCCCTTGATTACCTGAAATTTGAAGCAGTGTCAAGATGCTAGCAGCACTAACTAAACAACACTTAAGCCTCAAATATGCAATGGAGAAAACATAAGATTGGGATGTACCTTTTTGTGCACAAACAAGAGAAAAATGCAAGATTTAGCAAGATAGCAGGCATAGCTAACCTTGATTATTTGATGGCGAAGGAGAACTGTTTGTTGGACTTGTAACCATGTTTCTAGAAGTGCCTGTGGTAGAAGATGGTCCCACATGGCTAGCCAGAGTTCGACAGAAACTCGCATAACGCCGCAAGCGTGTTATGAAATGTGATGCTAAATCAAGAACAGCATCAACGTAACCCTGCATTTGAATGCAAATAAAATAAGTGGAGAATCCCTATGCAGATAACCTGTGCTGAAATTTGTACAATACTGAACATTGAAAGACTATAATACACCAGTTTTGGCAAAGCATTACAGGCATTGAACATGAGTTCACCAACATAACTAAAGCAATGTTTACATGGAAGTGATCTAGCATACCAATATACTGCTCACTACTTTATAAAATAAATAAATAAAAAAACGGCTCAGTAGCAAGTCTTCAAAGAATAAAGTCAGTAAAAAAAGAAATGGACATTAGATAGCTGAAGTTAAGTTCCATGGCTATGAAATAGAAACAACTTGCGTAAAGGAGACAGCTCGACCTGGATGCTTAGAAGTAGAGCTGGCTCAACAGTCATTTTGTCAGGTTCAATGCTGGATAACATATCACTAGAAGCTTGCCAGGGCTCAGGTAGCAGAGTTGATGGATTTGTAAGGGCAGACTCGATTCCTTTGCCTAGCATATCCAGAAGTAATCTTGCTTGCATGTCCAACACAAGTGCACGTACATCTTGGGCATTTGTTCCTTCCAACAACCTACACTTTATCCTATCAAGGTTCTGCATGTACATCAATTAATCATTAGAGGAAGAAAGGTAGCTCAATAAGTCCTCAAACATTGAAGCCAAAAGGTATAAAATATCACCCAAAATTCCAACTTGATATTAACTCACAAATTAAACCCAAAATATCATATGAATCAGCTGTCCAGCCAGTCAATTAATTTAGAGACAACTACTGAGATGCCAATGATTTTCAACCCAATGGCAAGCTGCCACTGGAAAAGTTTCTAGTAGCATTTTGCAGTTAAAATTTTAAAAAGAAACTATGGCACTGTTGTAGATGCCCATTAAAATGTGCAATTTACATATCCCTGTGGCAGCAGAACAACATTAACAGGAGTTCTATATTTGAAGAGAACAGTATATTGATCTGTGTCATGCTATAATTCACTTTAAAATCCAAAGTTATGCCAGTGGATAGACATGAATATATATTTGTTTATAGCAATATCAAAATGAACCATATTCACTGAAAGAGTATAAACACCCACATGAAAAAGGGGGGAAACATCTACACTGATAGTCTAATACCAGTGGGACCAAGATATGGTTTTGCAAGCTTATTAGTTACAGATAATAGTGATGCATACAAAATATAATCATATTTTTTGCTATAAAAAGACTCAGAGTGGGTACAAATCTTTTAATAGTTGCTAAATATAAATATTATAATGAGATTTATGCCACTATCTCAGAGTAGGAAATAGGGGAAAAAAGAAATAGCAGGGCATGCAACAATGCAGTCTAATGTGTTATATGGCTAGTTGATATGGAAACAAGCAAAAGAGAAAGTGGTCCATGTGCATGAAAGGAAGAAGCCAAGGAAACAGTATGTATATCTAAATCTACATAAATTTATTCAAACTCAACTGTGTGACTTATAGTACGACCACTGTGGTAAATGATGAGTTGACTGTGGTTAAGACAGTGTACATGCAACATAGCTATTCAAGTGTAAAAATGTAAAAAGATAAAAATAATATATAAACAATCGGAGACCACTTTAAACTAGTGGTCTAGTGTAGTTCACCAAAAGCAACACTTACAGGACAGTGCTGCTGCCTCTGTTGCATAGTCGGAAGAGAATGGAAGTCCGCATCCAGAAAAGCTATCACGCTGTTAAGTGAAACTGGAAGAAACAAGTACATTAGTTTTCCATAGACAATTATACAGATTAAAAACACATTCTATTTGCTCAGAAAATAGCATCACAAATGGAAATAAACTAACAAAGTACGAAGGAATACAGTTTGTAGGAATATTTTTTTTCTTGAACGACGCAGGACAGCTGTGTGCCATCATTTCATTAAGAAGAGAGAAAAACTGCATAGGAGAGGCATGCACCTAATCCTAGTACAAGGGAGAGACCAAAATCCACTCGCAAACACCCCTAACACACACATATGTTTATGAGAAAGAATTACACATGCGCCACAGTCAAAATGGAAAAACTACTACTGAAACAACCACACAAAGCTTTAGGAACCAGGGTGAACGAGTGAAGGAATATAAAGGGAAATTCAATATATGCCAAATACAGAATTTACCAGTTCAATGTTATCTCTTGCAAACAATACAGGACAAAAAAATAAGCACAACCCAATATTTATTCCACTAAGAAATGATGTCTTCATTAGAACTGTCAAATACTAGGTCAGTTTTTAATCTCCATAGAGTACAAACCCCAAAATGTGCTTGTAGAAGATGAACTGTTGCACATGAGAATCAACTTTATTGCTATAGCTCAGCCTCCAACACGCAAAACACAGGAAAATTAAAACCAATTGGATAGCATAGACTACACACTAAAGCATATCATCGTCAGCAATTCACTTACCTATACCATCTTCGGCAGCACTCTGTGTACAACCAACAGCATCCCACCAATCAACTCCAGCCAATAGACTCCACCAAAATCTGCCAGAAATATACATTATCAATGAAATACAGGAACAACAAAGTCTTTGGCCTCAATCAAGTTGGGTTACGGTAGACATGAACCCCCAACAAGAGATACAAAATTATCTAATTATCACAAAGATACAAAATCACACTCCCTCATACATAAATATATGAGGTTTAGGACAACGTAATCATTTGGTGTACTAATTAGGAATCAGTGTCTATAAATTTGGTAACATACCTATCTGCTATTGCACGCTCCCATGCTGCTGAGCTCATCTTTGTTTGCGTGCTAAGAATTGCAGGAGGAAGAACACGTATTATCTTCAGTATGGTTCGATCTTTGAGCGTGTCATGCCAAACTGATGCCAAGCAGCAACTGCTTGATGAAAAGGCTGGTGGAGCAATAGCAGAGCCAACGTTGACATGGTAGCTGTCAACCTGATCAAAATTTGGACCTGAGAAAATATGCACTCCTCCACGGAGGAAAGCAACGGCAACTTCACCACCATGAGCAGAATAAACTATTTGAGCCAGTTGTCTAACATCATTTGGAAGATCATAAGGGTCAAAGCTGAGTCTGTTCGCTCTATCAACACTGCACTCAGAGGAGCTCCGTTCATCTGATGTCGTCGGCATCGGAACATATGTTTGAGGATTTTTAAGGTCCTCTGTTGGTGGAATGCTTTTATTAACTCTAGTAGACCAAACAGTTTGCATGGGAGGCTGCCCACCTAAGCTAGTAGGGCTTCCAAATATTGGATGAAGAACAACATGTTGACGCGAAGATTCCCAGCATTGCACCCTCCATCCAGTGATAGAAGGTCCTTCATCAGGATCATAAGGAGACATGTACTGCCCTGCAAGAAGTAATATAAAGATCACCAAAATGTAAATAAACAGCAGCTATCACAACTGATGCACAAAAAGTTAGTACAAAGAATGTAAATTGAACAGTTGCTGATTGAGAACTCATGTTCTAGAATATGGCACAGATTGTAAGAAACATGGCAGTTAGAATAAAAGCTGCGCACGTGTGTACTGAGATCCATCTCTCATCTAATTCCAATTAAAGACATATACAGTTAAATTTAGTAAGAGTTGTTTTCATGCACATAAGTGTGTGCATGTGCGTTCTTTTTTCCTTTTTGGCAGGGAGAAGAATGGTGGACCTTTGGAGGTACAGAGTATGTGACCATGAAGTGTAGAACACTAATGATATTACATTCATGTCATGTTTTAGAAAAAAATGGATTATTACTGTGACTTGAGACAAAAATATATCGCACCAGAACTAGGTCATCTCCTGA